>JAAGNO010021337.1:42981-70683 GCA_033439905.1 Ceryle rudis | reverse complement strand
AGGTTCACCTGGGCCCACCTCTCCAGCTTGTCCAGGTCCCTCTGGATGACATCCCATCCCTCTGGTGTATCCACAGCCCCACTCAGCTTGGTGTCATCCGTGAACTTGCTGATGGTGCACTCGATCCTGCTGTCTATGTCATTGATAAAAATGTTAAACCAGACAGGCCCCAGTACAGGCCCCTGAGGGACACCACTTGTCACTGCTCTCCATCTGCACTTTGAGCCATTATTAGTATTACTATTGTTATATTTTATTTCAATTATTAATCTGTTCTTATATCGACCCCCAAATTTTACTTTGTTTTCAATTCTCCTCCCCATCTCAGCAGGGGTTTGGAGGAATGAGTGTGCGGCTTCACGGTACTTGGTTGCCAGCTGGGGTTAAACCACAACATTTGCAAAAGCAGTTTACAAATTAGTAGAAAAATAGAAACTAGTGATAGTTACCTCTTAAAGCTTGTCTGTCCAGGTTGTTAAACAGGACAAGTTTTACTAAGGACAGGAGAAGCTCAGCTGCTTTGTGGAAGCAGAATTACCATACCAAAAGAAGGAGCTGTGCTTCCTGAATATAAATATGTGTTTTGTTTAAAATCTTGGGAAAATGCAACCCTAATTGCAAATCCACCCACTATTAGTAACCCCTAAACATCAAAGTATTGTGGGTGAGCAATCCTTTGAGACACGTCTTTAAGTGCTATAGTTAACCCGGTTGCTCAGAACACAATAGATTTGTACCAAATCTGAAGGTTGGAATTGAGCACAACATGTTTTGTTTTTTTTTTTTTTTTTTTTATCTGGTAAGGGTTTTAGTAAACTGTCAAACCGCATCAATATGGTGGTTAAGGTCTGCAGCACAGTCAGCCTGTAGTTTTGTCTTCCTCAGTAAAATCTCAACGTGATCGGATTTCTGCACCCGATCTTGAAATTGTATCTCTACCAGAGAGTGGAAACCCATTGATTTCAGTGAGGTACCAACACTGCATGCATGGCTTTGTTATATTTGTCTTTGTGTCAGCAAATGCCCCTCAGAATTTATAGGAGTTCTTTATCAGCAAAAGCCCTGTACATTCACATGTCATTTTTTTTCCCCATCTGTCTAGAGCTCACCTTGCTAATCAGTGCATTGCAATGGTTTTAGCTGGCTGCAGTAACATTGCTGAACTCAGTGACTTGAGTTGATATTTTGCTAACAGACCACCCAGCTTGGGTATCAGCTTCCACACATATACTGCAGTTTGTGCTTATTTATGGTATCTGATATGACAGTGTTTCACTTTACTTGGATCATACATTCTCCTCTTCCATTTACTTTTGTCATTTTTTTCCTCTTTATGATTTTTTTAAAGTCAGTTGCACAGAATCTCTCTCCATCCACCTTCTGAACATGAAAGTGCTCTCAGCTGAGTACCTCATATTTGAGGCTCTCTTTCCGTAAAAGTTCCACAGGATTCTTTGGCAGCTGGTGCAGTCAAGAAACAATTATTCCTAACAAACCTGTTTTGAGAATAGCTGTAGAAATTGCATTCTGTCCCAGTTTCTGACAGAGGCTTCCCTTCTAAGGATGGAAAATTGCTCAGTTCTTATCTGTCTCAATTCTGCAGCTCTAAGGTGGGAATAGTAACATTTCCTTTCCCTAGTGCTTTCTCCATATATTTAGATTAGAAGCACAAAAGGGGCAATGGCTGCTTGGTTATGTTCTAGGGTAGCTGCTAATACATGGGTTTGCTTATCTTGGTTATTATTAATACACATAAAAATAATGTTTTCCAATGCAAAGGAAAATGAGTTTGAAGTTTCACAGTGTTTGTATCGTTGTGCTGCTTTGCTGTGTCATGTTAATACTGGTGTTAAGTCACTCTGTGTCAGGCACGTCCTCAGAGTTTTTCCTAGGCTGCTTCTGGTATGGTGTAGTGCTGTGTAGCCCTCAAGCCTACAAATGAAGATGACCTTTCTGGTGTGTCAGCACATCTTAAAAATATTTTTTTTTTATGGCTATTTAGAAAGAGGGTTTCGTTGTAACTTACAGTTATTGTTGCAGACTAGGCCACTATTGTTCCTCAAGAGTATTTCCATACTGCTCATCTTTCCATTTTGCTTTGATATTTATGCATCCTGAATAGTGAGAACAGCTGCTTGGGAGGCTACATTTCCTCTTGACAGGAAAAAAAAATAAAGGGGGGGGGGAGCAAACTCTTGGTTTAAAAACAAACAAAAAAACCCAACCAACCAAAACAAAAAAAAAAAAACCCAAACAAACAAAACCAAAACCTGCCATATTTCACCAGCATGTTCTTTGAAAAAAAAATTCCATTTTTACATTCCAAAAAGGTATTGGTCATCTGAAATGGAATGCTTTCCAACCTAAACATGATTTTTTTGGTAGAAACATCTGCTTTGGCAAAAAAAAGTCATTTTCCTTCAGAAAGACAGTATGGTAACATATGGTAACATAACCAATCACACCCGTGATTGGCTTTGTCATGTATCCATAGTACTCTTAATACAGGCGGGGTTCTGGGTTGCTGGGAATATCTCTGTTGCCAAATATTGTGCACAGAGGTCAGGAAAGTATGAACATCTATTTCTTGGGTAGTTTTCAATCTTTTTCATCTAAAGAAATATGTGAGGTGTTGGTCATTTTAGAACTGGGTGGCAAGCCCCTTGATCCAAGATTCATGCTTTTAGTTTCTGTATTATTGGGAGGAGAGTGTTTGTGTCTGAAGGAGTTCAGAAGAGTACTAAATTCTCCTCTGGTTTTGAAAGTGTGACTAGTGGCCACTTAATCTCCTTTATTCATGTTAACCATCTGCAGTGTATCCAATTTGCTGGGTTTCTAAGATACTTGCTTTGTTTTTAACAAGCTTTGGGCTATAGGTTAACTGATGTCTTTATAGAGTATCTGACTACAATCTGCTGAAGTGAAATTTGTGGCTCAGATGTGTCTCGTCCCTTCATATAATAAGCAATTCACCATTTTTATGATTTTACTCCTACCCTGACCCGGGGGTGGGGGGGAATGTCTTTAGATCACTTGCAGTCTGAGCCTTGTGCCTGGCAAGGTACTTTCCCTGCTAATTACCAGAGCTATTAATTCTGTTGTCAGGTTTGACAGTTGAGAGGTAGTGCCTATAAATGTCCATTTCCCACCAGTAGAGTGAAGAGTTAAGAGCAGGACTGTAAAAGGCTTAAAAGCAATTTTGAAAGGGTTTCTGCTTTTCTCACTGTAAGACTGCGGGATTTCAGCAATATTCTGTTTTCAGAGTAGAGATCAGCTCTTATTTACTGAATACCCTGCAGGGAGAATGACCTGTGTGGTGAGGGGCTCGCTGAAGTTTTGACAGGTTATTTACTGAGATACCACTTCAGAAATACTGCACAGTAACTTAGAACAGATGTATGGTATGCAGCTTTCTGCAAATGAGTAACTGCATGGCTATTTTGTGGCAATACTACCAATTACCTTGCAGTAACATGACAAATAATTTTAGCCAGCCCTGTAAGTGGTGATCATGGCTAAATTAGCGCCAAGCATTAAATTCTAGATTTGACTAAAATACCTTTGCATCTGCAGATTTCTTGGCAGAAATGTATCCAGATACGCTGTGCTATTTTGTGCTAGGAATCAGTGGCATGAACAAGGTCGTCTTCTATTGCTATGGTGTCTGTTGTCATACTATAAGCCCCTTAACTTTTCATGGTTTCTAAATCTGGTGTCAACTCATTCTAAATCTGGTATACATATATATACATTCTAAATCTGGTATACAACTCATGCATAGAAAGAGGTAATGACTCAGTAGGATTAAGGAGTAAGTAGAACTGCTCATCTATGTGTCTTAAGAATTGATCTGTTAAAGAAAAACAAAATGCTCTTGTAGCTTAGCTTAGCCTTTCAGAAGAGGTAAAGAAGTCTGTAGCCACAGTTTGCCTGGGACAGTACTGGAACTCCTGTCACTGGAGGGTTTTAGAAATACTAAATAGCATCTTTGCTCTTCTTTTATAAGAAAATAGAAGAGCATTGACATATACACAGGTACATTCCCTACAAGTGGTCTGCACTGGGGAGCTGTGGATTTTTGAGCTGCCAAGATATGACACAGCTTTGGATGTGCTTTCTCTAAGTCCAAGGATATCCACTGCTTTCCCAGTTCTGCAAGAAGTTGGTTACTCCCTTCTGTTCTAAGCACATTATAACCTACAGATGTGGGGGCTGCAGTCAGCTCCCACATCAACATAGGTATGCATCAAAGTCTTTCTGACTGTATTTAGATTATTTTTATTTTTTTAACATAAAATTATTTCTTTTGCTGCCCCTCCAGCACATCAATCTTTGAAGTTAAAAGTCTTCTCAAGCACAATTAGTGAGCTTGCTTTAAGCATAGTGCTGATCTGGCTCTTGATTATCAAAAAGCCTCTGAAAAGCTTCATTTATCCCTCCTAAAGAATCTGGACATCTTCAAATAGATTAAAGTATGTTAACTATTTATTTGCTTTTTGCATACAGAAAAAAGTGGGGATGATTTGCATTTTACAGAAGCCAATAGCTTTTAGTCCTTATCTGGGAGGTTTAAAACATTTCTCTGGGGTCTGGTTCCACTCCTCGGGGTCAGACGTTCTCTCCATCAGTAATTTTTCTACTGATAACTTCTTATTCTCTGAGCTTCTTCCCATAGCTTTCATCAGGCAGCACAGTGGTAATGGAGCAGAGACATGCAAACAACAAAATCTTGAAAACTTTGTCAGTAGGTCTAGAGCCTGATTTTTTTCAGCTTTCTGCAAGCAAATGGAGCATCCTGCCCACATAGGAAAAGTGTCTATGGTTGAAAATATTCCACTTTTGTTTGTATAAGGCTGGATGGGATTATTAAGGAAAAACATAGGCTCTGACCTTCAAAATAGGAATGTAGCATGAAAATATGGGGTTCTTCTTCATGAAAATGCTTTAAGAAAGATAAGATTTTATTTTTAAAAGTTTTATTTATTCTCATTTTTTTCAGTTTTCTTTAGCATCCTCAGGTAACCTCTGCCTTGAGGGGTCTATGTGGCCACTGCTGACTATTACTGTTCTCTGCTTCTGTTTCTTCCTCACTTTCAGTATCTTGCCTACTCATAACTCTAGGAGTTACTTCTCAGGGGAGGGGAATGTCTCTTGCTCTTCAAAACAGAGTCTCCTCTGAGGCTTGAAGGAGCTCCTGTAATTGAAAATAGTACTACTGTGTGGATGTCCTCAAACCTGCAAGGGTTCCTTTCATCGTCTTTTCCTGAAAAATGAAAAACTTGATATTTTTCCCCCAAGTGATATTCCACTTTGAAGATATATTTATCTGAATATCGATTGAAAAGCAGAGCACAATATCTCAAAATCAAGCTACTCTGAACAGCAAAGCTCCTGTGAACCACTTGGAGCTAAACCCATGGTGTTTTTTCTTAACCTTGCCACAGAGGATGAGGAGAGACAAGGAAGCCTGTTATGCTCCTCCTGCTGCCTCTGGGTATAGCTGTGTTTGCTTTAGCCATCAGCTTATCTTTGTGAAACAGAGATACTGCAGATTTTCCCTTCTCTCTCTCTCTCTTTTTTTTTTTTAATTTAAGGTTGTTCATGTGTCTAAGTCTTCTATCTCTCTGCTGGTAACTGGGGTTACAAAGTCTGCCAGTATTGTTTCTCTCAGTATATACTTTAATACATTGGACCCACTTGTCATATTCTTGGCATCACAGCTGGTGTGTTTTAACAAGACCACTTTGGAAATGAGATAATGACACATATGGGTGATTTGAAGAGATACAGTGGACTTACACAACTGCATGGCTCCAGAGCTTTAGGAACACAGAGAGTAGCTCTGTAGTCTACTGCTTGAAATGTACATCACAGCAAGGCTGGACCTATTTAAAAATCACCAGAGGTCTTGCTAGTTAACTTCCCTTTCATGTAATAGAAAAAAAAGGTTGAATGAGTCATGTGAAGCCAGCCATGAGATTAATATAGACAAAGATGTCATATCCTCATGCATGCAGCTGTGAATGGCATATCTACTTTACCATCTGCAGATTAAGTGGACATAGTGTCTCAGTGGCTGCTGCAGGGCTTGGTAGAACTCAGTTATCATCAGGCAGATTTCCTGTTGCCTAATACCCAAACACAATAGTTGTTTAGCATCAGACTTCAGTTTCTGGAGTAGTTTCAAAACCCGCCAGCTACAGTATGTAGTTTTATAACACCACCACCATTAACTGATTGCACTCACTTGCAGAATTATGAAACCCAAGAGGATAATTTGGTGAAACATGAGTATAACTTTGTAAATTTTTCATAGGCAGTTTATATTTTAGCTGATACTTAAAATAAGAATATTTTCCTGTAGATCTCTTTGCTCTAATTTCTTTCCTCTGGTAATTTGGGGCTTTCTTTTCTAACAATTAGAAAAACAACATTCTGTTTAATTACAATATTTACAGAAACAGCTTCTTTTTTTTTTTTTTCCATATTGCAATTTGTAATAAGTTTTATGTCAGTTAACCTCTATATTTGCAAAGACACATCTGCATCGACCTTTAATCATTCCATTTGCAAATTGGACGGTTGAATGTGAGTGCTTGATTTATGAAAAACATTTAAGGACATACTATGTTAAACATGCAATTAATCTTGATAGGAAATACCGTAACTCCCTCAAACCATTCTGGTATTCTGCTCATGGCTGATAGCACTGAGCAAGTTTATCTAGAATCTTCATCAAAACCTATTTGTGAGCTCATTCCAAAAGGCCAAAGCTGGAGAAAATCTTCACTTTTTATACTGAACTCTTTGATGCAGTCACGTAATTCCCATTTACTTCAATGAGTCACCCATGTGCACAGAGATGAGAATTCTCCCTTGTTAGGGCTTTAAAGATTTCCATGGGAGTTTGCTTCCTTGAATATTTTATTTTCAGCTTTGTTATGGTAAGATGATTTTTCTGACATTTTGCTGATCACAAAGCAGCTGGCCCCATAAAAAATAAAGCACACACACAAAGAAACAAATGACTGGGTGTCTAGGGGAAAATGTGAGTTCTGTGTCTGAGCTGCAACAGATTGTCATCATTAAAACAAAGCATCAGCAAATGCTGGAGTGATGAGCATTAAAGAGTGCAAGCATTTTCTCAGGTTGAAAGACAAAAGAAAGGTGGTACTTTAATTGAGCCATTGTTCATTAGCTGTAATAATTTTTTAAATTCAAAATAGTGGTGTTAAATACGAAGATAACACATAGAAACATTATGAGGTGCACTTGATTTGACTGTAAAAATAACAGCATCCTTTATTGCAGGTCTAATGTACCACTGCATAGATCTGCCAAGACTGGAGCACCATAAAATCCCAAAGTACAGATGCTTGACCGTGTTGGGGGCTCTCTAACAGAGAAGAGTTGAAATCCAAATTTAAAACTGCAATAGAATCAACCCCAGACAGTCATTTTCTACAATGATCTCTCTTGCATATCTTTAGTACATTTAGAGTAGAAGATGGTCCTTATTTTGCATTCTTGCAGCACACATTTGCCAGTTCCTACCAGGGTCTTTGATTCTAAGAGACCAGGCAGGTGAGTGATTGAAGGGTCTGTAGTTAGGTGATGGAAGGAGACATGGTTGTTTTCTCCCTAGTTATTGGAAGTTAAAGGCCAGAAAATGTGTTTGGCCTGGAATTGTCATAGTTTTTTTTTGTTGGGAGTTTTTGTTTGTTTGTGGGGTTTTGTTTTGTTTGTTTGAGATTTTCCCCTTAAAGCTTTTTAATCAAAAGTTGTGACTAAAACCCAAATGACTTCTACATTTTCAAAAGGAATAGGTCATCACTCTAGGTTTATATCAAATGTTACATTGTCAGAAATAAAGAATTGTAACCTCAAGTTGAATAAAAATGTTCTTAGGCAGACAGCATCTTGGCTGCTGGCCCAGGCAGCTGCATTGTTTCTCCTGGGGCTGAGTTTCTGGGCAGTCAGAAGTGATGCAGAGTCTGGAAACCAAGACTTCAGAGCAGAACAATGAATGTCCTGTGGGGTTGATTTCCTTGGTCCTTTTTCAGCAACTTTCCTGGACTTGCTTTCATTCCACTCTTCTTTCCATTCACTTTTCTTTCATTATTCTTCCCTTCTCCCTTGTCTTTCATGATTCACTTCCCTGTCCTCTGCTGGCTTTCTTCCCTTCGCTGTTCTTGTGTCTTTGTCCTTGCAGTGATGCACTACCATGACAATACTGGCAAAATTTTGCAGGGGCACATTTCCTGCAGAAAGTCAAGGTGGGTTTCAGGGAAGGCTCAAAGTGTTATTTCTTCTGCACAACCAAAATAACTGGGTCTGTACCTCAAAACACACTTCCTTGCTCTTCCCATGGTCACTTAGCTGGTGCCTCACAAAGCCAATATGAATTTTATTTCATAGTTGTTCATTGAGAAGTCTTGGAGTAGTCTTGTGGCCTTTTAGAGCTTCTGATAGCCAGCTATCAGAGAGGGGTCTTTGTTTTTCTTTTAAGTTCTTGTTGACTACTCTGTCTTATCCACCAAGGAGAAGAAATATGGATGTATGTGTCTGATCAAATATTTAGACTTTAATACTAGCAGCTCAGAAGATACATAAACCATAATCTATATCTGTTTACAGTGCTTCTGCTGGAAGTATCCTGATAATCTACCTAATATTTGTAAGATAATGCAGGCATGCTAAGACTTTTTATTATTATTACTACTACCAGTCTTCACTACAATATTATGAAGCAACAAGGAATGGACTAGGAGCTAGGTGTCCTATTTAATAAAGACAATGCCTCGTGTTTTCTATCAGAGCCCTGTATGTGGCACTGGGCGACCTTTTTTGAGGAAACTCAATTGAGTGACTTTGTGTTTCTGCAAGCTTTAAGTGTGAGGTTATTGTCATTATTCTAAAGGGGTTGCATTAGATCCTATGCACATGCACCATTGAATGAAACATCCTGTGGCTGATGCCCTCATAGGAGCTATAGGGCCAAGCACAGATGGACAAATGGAGTTGCCTGGGGCCAGTGGAGGAACAATATTCGCAAAACAGTCCTTCTGTCAGGCCCAATCCTCAAGGGAGCATGTCTTAGACATAATTCTGGGGAGTAAATTTCCACAGGGGTTAAAATCAGGGTGACATAGGTCTTTGGCTTCATGACAGCCAACCCCCACGTCCCACCTGCATCCAGGTCCTCCAGGCAAGAATTCCCTTTCCCATCGCCTTTCTGTCTCTGCCCCCAGTGGCCAGCAAACCTAGAGTATGTGTTTTGTAACCATATTTAGCTTTCAGTTTGCTTCCCTTCCAGCCCTGAACAAAAGATACATAACCCCAAAGCTAATCAGTGTAGTTTCCAACTTGCAACTCTTGGTTTAAAAAAAAAAAGCCTTTTTTTCCTCTTTGGAATATTACCTTTTTTTGCTGGAGGTTTCTTCCCACTTGCTTTCTACAGGCAGATGTGGCTTAGCCCTGTCTCTTCCCATGTCATGCTTCCACATGCATTGTTACAGTGGTATCAGCAAGGTGTATTTTCATTCTCAAACACTATTATGGGACATGGGTCCTTGCAGGATAAATCTTTAGAAAATGAGATCTGGCTTTTTTTCCACCTTTTATTTTATATGGAACCCATTAACTGATGCTCTGGTAGCTTCTTGAGGCAAGAATCCTGGCAAGGCAGACCAAGGGAGGAGTTTATCCCCCAAACTGGCAGGGAGGCAAGCTCAGAAGTGGGGTCTGCACCCCACACTTCTGACAGTTTTTCCAGCCTTCACAGCCATGACACAAAGAGGTGTGCAGCTAAAAATGGAAATATAAATGGACCCCGAGATAAAGGAGATGAGCAATAACAACATGCTTGACTGGCTGAAGTCTACTACATGTGTTTAAGTTAACTGCATGCACTGTACTTGGCTTCAGTATACACGATCCAAAAATAAATCCTATTAATAATTTTATTTAAACTAGACATTCAAATTTGAGTGGGCTGAGAAGACGTAAGCACCCAGGTTTGCCCAGGATTACCCCAGCATAAATTATGTACACATATCAGAGGTATGAGAATATCAAATGAGTTCATTTAAATTAATGTTATTAAACCAGATGGAAAATTGATTTTTGGTAATAGAGGGCTTGATTTACCCTAGCTTAGCTTCATTGACTTTGGCAGATTTGCTCCTACTTCACTTTGGTATAAATCAGGGGAATACCGAGTCTGGGGAGTGTAAATGTTGAGACAAAGTGAAATATTTAGTGTCTCATGTCTTACCACATTGAAAGTAGTAGCATTTCTTCTGATTTATTCTACTGTAATGCAGTGGCCAGGAATAACAGAAGTAATGATTAGCTGTTTAGTGCAGTGTTTGACCTTAATAACTAATATAATGCTAACACAAATATAATTATGGATTCAAATTGAGCATATATTTAAGATATTTATAAAGCAACAAGCAGAACTCAGGTATTGACTATTCACAGACAGACCTGGTTTCCAGCCTTGGGGCTCAGCAGTGCACTAAGGTCTGAAGTTACTCATGTACCTGACTGTAGTCCTTCCTCCCCTTTTTTTAAAGTGCCTTCTTACGGCTCCAGGAGTGAAAAATTAATGGGCTTTCTTTCGTTTGCTTTTGCAATGAGAATGAAGCACTTCCATTAATGACACTAAGAATAGGATTTACTCTAACTTAGCCTCAGATTGTATTTGTGGTTCCCACGCATCCTGTAACAATATGCTTTCTAAACTTAAATGGATATTGCCACACTAACTGTTATAGAAAAGCAGAAGAAAAATGATGAAGCTCCAAGCTATTTTTTTTTCCTAAGGCAAATTTATTGGCCTTGTGTTCAACACCTCAGCAATGAAAAAAGGAAAAAAAAAAAGCCCTGACATGAAAGTGAGACAGGTTGCGAGTATATTGTACCAGTCTGTCTGCAGTGGGGTGATTTCCTGCAATTAATTACTGATGTGAGCGGTGAAGTAGAAAAACAAGTTTCTAGAGCTGGTTTTTCACTCTTGCATGATATTATTATCTGACAAGGACACAAATACCATATTCAGCTCCACCTTTCCCATTCCTCGGTGAAATCCTTTCTCCACCTTTTTACAGCAATTCACCCCCCAGCAGCTGCATCCTTTAGCAACCTTCTGCAGATCACTTTGTGCACAACCCCCCCAGTCTGTGCTCCTCTGGGGTAGCTCTGTAACCAATTGATGAATTGGTAGCATTCAGCTCCAGCTGGCAATCAGCTGCCTCTGCTCCTCGACCTCTTGCCCAAGGCTGCCTGTAGACCTGTCAATCATGGAAATATTTTTTGTGAAGTCAACTCTTTAAGCACTTAAGGATCTATATGCAGGCAGCCAGCACATCTTGTATGGTGCTTGGGCCAGCTAAAACTTCTCTTGCCCATTACCAGCCTCTGAGTCAGTCAGTCCCTCATACCATAGATAAATACCATCCATCTATCATCCCCCATATGGCTTAGGAGTGTAATTTCATGAGCTGCCTGCGTGGGAGAGAAGCGTGAGAAGATGCTGCGTCAGTGTGTGGGCTGTGCAGGGGACGAAGAGGTGACTTAAAAATTATACTGGAAATAAAGAGTGAGTAATAATATGCCCACCATGGATCTTTCTTCAGAAGAAATATGCAAATGAAAAATGACTTGAGTGATGGATTTAACAACCAACTGAAAATGAAGCCAGGAAGCTGAAGTGTGAGCCAGCCCTCTGGAAAGATAGGGTAGCAAGCAGGCATAAACCACAAAGTGAAATAACACTGGCGGAGCGGGGTGAAGTTGTGTGACTTGGAGCTTGGAAAGAGAAAGTTTCTGTGTACCTGCTATTTTATTTTATTTTTTTTCCTTTCTTCTGTGATACTATCCATAACTGATGGAACCACCAGGAAATTAAAGTGCTCCAGACCTGAAATCTGCTTCCTGGTGCATTTCTAAGATGAATCCAGACCAGAATACTGTATCCACAGGACTGCGGGAAAGGGATTTGAGTTTGTGCCTTGGACCTTAGATAGTTATGAACCACACCACCAGATCAGACACTTCAGATTTTGGAGGAAGTGTAAATAGAGCTTGGATGCAAACATTACTGTATTGTATTTACTCAGGTAAAAAAATGGCTTAACTGCATGCATGAAACAGAAAATAAACTGATAGGAAAACACAGAGACTGTATTTGAGCTGATGGAATGATCTAACCTGATGAGATATTTGTCAGCTGTGGTCTTCTGAATTCACCTATGCAATTCTTCAGCATTCATCAATCAAACTGAGACAGGTTTTTAGCAATAAATCAAAGACTTTTTTCAAAGAAGATCTCTCTTCATGCACATGATCTAGAGAGAATGTTCCTTACTTTTCCTGTTGTCATTTGGAGTGAAGAGGTTATAATGTTCTCTGTCCATTCTTAAACATCTTCCTGCTTGAGATCCTTACAACTGCAAAGTCAGTTTGAGAAACATCTCCCTCCCATTCCCTTCCTTCATTTCTTAAGAGAATGGACTCTTTGAAAGGCATGAAATATAATGCTAAGTGCTGCCTTCTTGAAGAATGTCTAAAATTCCTGTGAGACAATGCATTGTTTCAAAACAAAGCTATTTCAGGCAATTCTATCCTTGTATGTACAAAGCTATTCATCAGAGAGACTTTTTTTTTACAGCACAAATATTCTTGCTCTGGGTTTTTATCTTTTAGAAAGAAAAAAGAAAGTGTTTGGGAAGATCAGTTTCATATTGTTATAATTTAAAATGCAGCAAACAAAACCAGAGTCTGCAGAAGTTCAAACCAACTGCCATTCTTGTCCGTGTCTAGTCAAAGCCAGAATGATCCCTCGGGAACATCTTTTACAAACATTATTTATTTGACAGTCAGCCTCTGGTGTTTTTGTTAAATGTTAACAAGAATCCTGTGACATGCTTAACTTTTAAAGGAAGAGTGTAGGGGGTTTGGTTTTACACGCTTCAGGGTTTTACGTAGATCTTGGTGTGGTAGGAACTGCCCCCAAACTGCTGAATGTCTCCATGTCCTCATCTCTGTGCCAGCTGTCCCAGGGTATTGGCACTGTTGTTTATTGCTCTTTGCTGTTGCTAGGAGGAAAGAGAACCAAAGTACTGGCCCGTTGCATGCCATTTTCTACCAGAACTCCTCTATAGATTTTTATGAACTTCGATTCACAAAATCACAGAACTGGGAGGTCAGGAATTCTGTAGAAGTCTTGTAATTTCCAAAGGAAATATTTTATAGGATTTGGTTTTATAGGTAGGTTTTGGCCAAGTAGAGGACCTCAGCTGCTGTTTTATACACCCACCACGTGTTAATTCATTGTGGGCTTGAACCAGGGAAACCTGGCTAATGCTGCTACAGTAAAAGACAGAACAAGCTCAAAAGTATGGCTAAAGCAATGATGCTTTCATTTCTTTCACTTATTTTGCCTTAGCACTACCATTAGTACTACCTCCTTTCCCAGCATCAAGCCTGCTCCCTGAAATTAGAGGCAGGAAAGTATTTCACTATGCCCTGCGTTTTGTCTCCACTCCAAGCCATGGGTTGTGTTGTTGTGGTAGGAGACAGATACTCAGACAGCAAAGGCAGGATACTGTCCTGCTAAAATGTGTAACATGCTCTTTGGGAAGTTGTAGGTGTACTAATAAAAAAAGATTTAAAGGTGTCCCTTTTCATTTCCGTGCTGATGGTTATGTTTTTAGAAGCCATTGATAATTAGCCAGTTTCCAGCATTATCAGAAATATGTGCTTTCTTCCAACAACAAAAAAATCAGAAACATCCTTTCTTTAGAAATATCCATTAAATAAACCTAAAAAGTTGAAAAATAAAATTAGCAGCTGGTATTGCACTAAACTAACATACAAACACTGCTTTCCGAGAGCTATCATTAGACTCAAATTAAAATATAGCTGAGATTTTTCTAAATAAAACTGTCAATGAAGAATAAAAGTTTTTATGTTGACAGTAAAGCAAATTATTTTTTCCACTCTGTTGAGGTTTCGTAACGGTGCAGTATATCTGGTTGACTTATGGCACACTAATGACAGATTAACAGCTGCAGGGGAGATGATTGCTCTGAGAATCGCCCTCAAGTGAGCAAAGCCGAAGGCCTGTGGGCAGGGTCTGGATTTGGACGCAAAAATTGGTGGAGGATTTATGCAAGGCTGCACATCGGCAACACAGCAGATAAATTAGGAAAAGCACTTAAGGATGTGAGAAAGTTGTTCCTAGGGTGGGGGAGGCCCTGTGCTGGAGCTTACATCTTGGCACCGCAGGAACCAACGTGCAGCAGCAAAGTAACTGTGCTCAGGTACTTTCTATAGGTTAGGAAAGGTGTGTGCCAGCAGTGACATTTGCTAGCGTATTAAGTAGGTTAAGTGAGAATTATGATCTGCTGCAGTCTTCTAATACACTGCTAGCATGTTCAGCCAGCGCAAATGTCCCCGCAAGCAGCCTGAATTAGCCATTTCCTTGGGTGTTTCTCTGAAATATTCGCATGTCACAGTAGAGGAATTTTTATCTTCTCACCACCCAAAACAGGAGACCTTCTTCCTGCTTTGGGTTGGAAAAGGCTCAGAGCTCAGCTATCCCCGTGATCTGGCACGGTGGATAAATGCCGACCTGTCCTGCTGCACTCAGGGTTGCTACATTTCCTTCAGGACTGATGTGAAATGAAGAGGCGGCTTTGGAAAGTTGCCTTCTCGTGGAAGCACCTGTTGGATTAAAAATTCACTCTAAAGAGCTCACTAATCTACTATTATCTATCTGAAATAGTGCTTGGTAGTTTGTATTTGGAATTTGTCTTGTTTGTTGCAAATGAGGCAGCAGAATGGTTTGAATACTGTCATTTGAAGAGGAGTAAGCACCCCCTGCTTGGTAACTTCATTGTAAGGTGACAGCAGCAGTAGTTTCGTGTTTTATCTGATGCTCTTTGTTGTAAACAAATAGAGGGGCTAGAGTGGTGCAGCAGCAGGAGCCACTCATTGTCTCTCTATCCTCTGTGCCCAGAGCAAGTGGAGAGAAAGGGACTGTAAATCTCTGAGAGTCCAGTCTCCAAATTCTCAAGTCTCCAAATTTGCTGGAGCTGCTCCCTTCACTGTACAGTCTCCAGTTATAAAGCTTGTTCAAGGACAGGGACTACTGGCAGCTGTACCAGGTCCCCCACCCCTTAGATTCTGAATCCTGAATTTCACCATTTTTAGCAAAACTCAAACATTTAGCTCTTCAAAACTACCGTAACTTGGAGACCTTTGGATGTCTCCAAAACCACTGTCTGTCATAATCTGAATTCAATTGGAGATATCGTCAACATTTAATTAGACTAGTTATTTCAGCAGAGAGGAGGAAGGGAAAAAAAAAGCAGAACGCTTAGAAAAGAACAGCTTTTTCATGGATTGTGACATCTGAATAATTTAAAGAGGTTTTGAGAACTATGCTTTATTTTAATTAGTTTCTGAATCAGTTTCTGCTTTGCCTATTCTTTCTCCCCCCTCTTTGTACTATTTATTTTTGATGACATCTGCAATCCTGGGGAAAAAAAAAAAAAAAAAGGAAGCAAATTAACTTGGTTCAAGCCACATCAGCACATCCCTTGGAAGATCACAGCAGTCAGCTGTAAAAAATGGGCTTATGCTGAAAGAAAATGAGGAGCTCACAGGGCTGAAAATATACTTACCTATTTATTAACTTACATCTATCTTTATTATTTTTGTATGACACAAAAAAGTGTTCTTGGCACTTCACAGATGTGCACAAAGGATGTGAGGTGAACTGCTGTGCCAGTATTTTATTAAGGCCACTCTACATCTACATGTGCTAAACCAGTCCATCCTTTGACAAACTCAGTCTAAATAGGCACAGCCCAGGAGAGCAATGGGTGAAGAAATGAGCCCTGTGGCTGTGATTAAGTAACATCACATTAGTTCCAGAAAACTCTTCTTGCTTCTTGCAGACCCCTGCCCTGTGAAGCTCTGCATTTTCCCAACAGTCTTTCTCGTGTCCTACCCCACCAAGCCACAGGTGAAGGGTAACCTCTGCACAGACAGCCTGTCCATTTAACCCAACTGTGGGTCTAAGTGCAGCAAGTCAGTGAAGGAGATGATGCTCACAAAGATCTTAAACACAGGCATGAAAAGAAAGAGATCCAGCAACCCAAAGCTAAAGGAAACAGACCTGATCAGCAGATTGCTTTTGACCCCAGTATCACGTAGCTACAGTTATGTGTCTTTTCAGGTAGAATAAGTTGTCCCTACTGGACAAGAGCAATGCTATTTGCAAACATACCAAATAGCCTATTCAAAGAACTACCTCTGTGGGTGCAAGGAAAGGAGCTACAACCCCCTTCTCCTAAAAAAACGGGGCTACAGAAGTTGACAAAGTTATATGCATCTTTGTCCTCTTACTTCCAGTCAACATTCAACACTGATAATCCTGTCTGCTTTCTAGAAAGACAGGATGTCTATGGAGTAAAAGAACATGAAATACAGTTGTAATTTTAAGGTAATTTGGGATGAAAAATGAAAAAGTGCCTTAACCGATATATTTTGCAAATTAATATAAGCCTTGGCTAATATTTCATCAAGAAAGAAAAGCGCCAAGCAACCTGTCACAAAAGAAGACAGAATGACTGAAATGTTTCATTTCAATATTTGTCAAATAATAAGTTTTCAATTTTTTATTTGAAGTGAACATTCTAGGTTTTGAAATTTATGCAAGTGAACATTTGGGGCTTTGAAATGTATGCCCTCCCTCCTTCATTTTTGAGAAAGCTCAAAGTAAATTATGCATTATTTCATCTCCAAACAATTTTTAATTTCAACCTTTTCTAATTGCTGGGTGCATCAGAAAAAAACCCCAAAAGTTACTTGTGCAAATGTGTGCCAGACGTGGTTGCTGAGCAGTCTGTGTTGTGGCAAGGTCCTGAGGACTGTCTCACTAGTTCTCATCCGAGTTCAATAAACAGTACGTGTAAGGTGGGAGATGGAGGTAATGCTGTTATCGTGTCATTCTGTCCTGCCAATCCTCTCCTCAGCATTATCAACTAATGTGTGACAGTTATAAAGTGGATTACAGGCCAGTCTGTCTGATATAGCTAAGCTGAATCAATCAAACATACATCACTCAGAATCTCAAATTGGACTTGAACCTCAGCCTGTGAAGTTCCAGAGCAGTGATTTGTCACGTTTTGCTAACACCTTTCCTCTGCTCAGTGTGTCCCTTGCAGTCCCATATTGCAGTTCAGCATGCTCATTGTAGCTGTGTTTTCAGGGTGTAGTATGAAAATGACTACATTACTAGGCATTATGAAAAGGTCAGCTCTGTTAGGCTCACCACGTAAGTAGGAGGAATGGAGTTGCTCTTAAAGTTATTCATCTGTCATTACATGTTATTAATCATCCCAAACAAATCTTGGATGGCAGTTCATTAAAGAGTGTATATCTCACAGCTGTCTGTGATAGGTGCCATTTTTACTGGATCTTCTCTGAATTTTTCATCGTGTTACTAATTGAGATTCTTACTGTGGCATTTTGGTTATTAGGAGTACAAAATACATGCAAACGTTACCTCTATTAGGAAAAGCTGAGCAGAGAAAAGTCAAGTTGATGGGTGAGGCTTAGCTTTAGTGAGCGTCAGGGCTACCTGGCTGGGGAAGCACCTTTCTCTGCTGAAACCAAACACAATGGTTTGACAAGGTTCAGGGGATCCAAAGCATTGTCAGTATACGCAATGTCAAAAAAAGTTTGACGGGCTTGGTCTGAAGGAGGCATTAGACAGTGTAATACTGGGCAGCCCAGTACAGCCTAGTCTGCTGTTCACAGCAGAGATGGAGCTTTTGTAAGAGCTTTCTCTGAAAGAACTGCTGATGCCAAAATGGGCTTCTGCACAGATGGACTGGATGGGGTGAGTCCTTTCAGAGTCCTTCCAGTCCTTAAGTCATGTTCCTTGTTTCTGGGCTTCACAAGCAAGTCCCAAATAACAATGTGGAGGGGGAAGGACAACTATATACAACTGAAATATTAAATCATTCCCATAAAGCTGAGGAGCCAGTATGTGCTTCAGCGCTTCAAAACATCCCTTCAGAAGGAACAGGCAGATCAGAACAGGCACTTCAGAAGGGCTGAAGATTTAAACAGTCTAGGTGGAAGTGCACTGGAAAGTAGTCAGCATTCAGGAGTTAGCCTCTTACTAACTTGGAGATAAGAAAAAAATCCTTCTTAATATTTGTCTTCACAGCTCAGATGTGAAAGTTTAAGAGCTGCTTTTTGTTCTATGTCTTTTGATGGGGTAAAGAGAGATGAATAGAGGTGCAAGCTTTACTGGGAATTCATGTTCCTTTTACTGCCCCTTTAAATGGGCTGTTGTCCAGGCTCTTCACTGGTGGAAATGTGCTGCTGAATTCAATGAAGCTACTATCACTAGGTAACCTAGGGAAAGTGGGATCTGGAGCTATGGGCTACATATTTTCTGTTTAAGGAATTGCAGGGTTTGCAGAGAACACAATAACTTGATTTCCAGTAGATTGTTTGCCTGTCCGCTCAGAATTATGAGAATAAAGCAATAATCGTTTCAGAAGCAGGTGCTGATTGCTTCTTTGAAAGATAACTGGAGTTATGCAATTCTGCTCAACTCCAAAGGCTGTTCTGGTTGCGTGGCTGCCTTCTCTAGCAGAGTAAAGCTTCTGAGGAAATATTAGGAAAGACAGGGAGACAGACACGTTGGCCTTTGACCAGTATTTCAGCTCAGCTTGCATAATGTAATGGTTACCTTATGCAAACTGCTCTGGCAACACCTGCCCTGCTTCCTCATGCCTCTTTGCTGAGTTGCTTTTCAGTACTCCTCCCACACACAGGGGATTTCCATGAGAAAAAGCAAGTGTTGCAAAGAGAATGACTCTGCTGACACTCAGTCTCCACCTTCTTTCCTCTACATGGCTATGTATGGTCACAGGCAAGAAAGAAACATGCCCCAGGTCGTGGTGACACTTCTACAGGGGTTGTAAGCATTGGTATGGAAAGCACTTCATTCCATAACACAGGTACCGACAAAGAAAAGGCTTTTGTGGGAGCATTCTCCTTGGAAAATTGGGTCCTGGTGATGTGGGCTTTGCAGATCCAGGCCATGGACCAGCACCACTTCACACACTGGCACCAGAAGGACTGGCCTTTGATGCACTATGACTGAGATGCCAAAGAGCAGAAATATCTTTGGTTTCGTATAGGTTCTTCCTTAATATTAAATGCAAGAAACAGGAGAAAGATACTGGGATGGTATAAATGGATGTGGTCACATGGCAGGCAGGAGGGCTATGCTGATCCATGGCAAGAGTTATCACAGTCTTTAGCTTGGCAACGTGGACTGGCACACACATCTTTTCCTTCTGTGTTCATAGAGATCCTAGCACAGTAGATTATGATTTCAGAAACCACCACAAGTACAAGTAAGAAATGGATAATAATGTGTTCTGTTTCCTCCTCTTGCAGACTTAGGTCTATTTTTATAGAGTTACATCTAAGATGAGCCACATAGAAAGCTTTTCAGCTCTCTTTCTATTTGTCATACTGCTGGTGGATCAATACATAGCAAAAAAAGTTCGTAACTTGACTCTTTTTTTTCCTCCATATGCAGTATTTGTTTACAGAGGTTGAATCTGTCATTCCAAATTAACAGGCAACCAGCAAGTGATTTTATGCTTACCATGGGACCTCAGTTATTGTGGGGGTAAAAGATGGGTGTGTATGATGGTATCTGTTTATGGATAACCCTTTAAAGTAAGAGCTGATTTGTTTCACGGGAATTTTGAGAACAGCATGTTTCAAGTCGCTCAGGTATGCATTGTGTGGAGTCTGGAAAGCAGATCTTTGTGTACGGTGCCCTGCAATGACATGGGTGGCAGGACCAGGAGATCAAACCTGACATCCTTGGCTGTAAATGAGCAGGTCTTGCCCTTGGGAGCTACAAGACCTCCCTCTCAGCAGCAAGGGCTGGAGGAAGCGGTTGGACAGCTGGGCTGCATCAATTATTTTATTGCTCGGCCACCTCTAGAGGGTGACAAATGGCCACATTGAAAGTTGTTACCATAACTTTATCAAGAGATGCTCTGTCGTAAGACTTTGGTATAAAGGTCTATGACAACTTTGTCATAAGATTATCTCTTATCAGTCCTCTTCTGGCACTCCTTTTCCATGAACAGGAAAGCTGTGAAGCAGTGTGAAGAAGGTGAGCAGCAAATAATAATTTACTCTTTCCCCTAATGCAAGATCATCAAATGAAATCAGTGCTTTCCATGCAGTTGAAATGTGGCACTACTTGTGCAGGGCTTTTTTTATGATAGCATTTCACATATAACCTCTAAGAAGTCCTTGCATTGCGGATGTTGGGAGCTGATGACAATCTGTTGAGGCAAACAAGCTTTCCCTGTACTTTCATGCTTTCCCAGGCCACAATAAGGCACTGGGTTTGAGCTAGACTGACCTTTGGTCTGACTTGGTATGATAATTCCTGTGTTGGGATGCATTGTAATGGAACAAAGCATAACATTTTGCAAGAGTCAGATGGTTTTGTTCAGTACGATTGATGCAGACTTGGAAATCACATGAGGGCTTTGCAGCAGCATAGATAAAGGAGGTAATAGATTCTCAGTCAGATAAAGGAGGTAATGTCCACCACCAGGTATGAAAATGCAGCATGAAACCAACTCCACCACTTAGCTCATTAGCTCCCCAGAATGATGACAAAAACTTTAAACAAAATACCCTCTTTTATAGGTGGAATTAGTAGTTCTAGCAAAAGCTTTACATTTCTGGAAATCAGCAGAGGGTTTCTGTGCAGCAGGCAAATGAACTCTAGTAGAACTAACAGGACAAAATGATCCATGGTGCAGGGGGAATGATGTGATGTGGAGACTTGTGAGTGCAGAAGAAGGGGCTGCATTCATGCATCAGCCATGGATAAACTAAGAATACACCCCCAATATAAAGATACTCAAAAGTATGTTTTCAGGATTAGTATGCTAGATAACCAGAACTGAAAAGAGAAACTTTTTATACAGGAGAGTGAAGGTAGGATGTGGAATCTGGTGTCAGGAATTCTTAAGAAAAATGCCACCCAGACACAGCTGCTTTGTCAGCAACATCTACACATCTATTTTACTTTTGCAAGGGACTGCAGAGATGCTTATGATACAATTATGTATTATGGTGCTATTGTTGCATACAGAATGTGAGAGGGGAGAATGTTTGGAAGAAGGCACAGAAATAAAAAACAAAAACAAACAAACAAAAAAAGAAGGAAAAAGGAAAGAAAAAAAGAAAAATTAAAGCCATAAGGACAGCTAAGCTGAATAATACCAGCTGAGGACCTGACTCATTTAGTGATGTCTGTGGCACACCAGATGCATGCACATGTATTGTGCTTACTGCCTTGTGGGAGTAGCTGAATGAAAGAAAAAAGACGTTTCTAGAACAATACTGGCATAAGGCATGTATTAGCATACTCACCCCCCTGATGCGTTATGGTTTTAGAGTAATCATGTGGGCGTTTGGTTTGAAGGAGAAAGAAGAGATGCTGCAATGAATCACCTCTTCTTTTGCACCGTGGGCAAGGCTGGTGGTACTTCAAAGCTTTTTCTCACTGTACCACAAAGATATGCATTGACCTTTCAATGTCTTTTTAGGTCACATGGAACTATTTTGCTTCACTTGAAGCAAGCACATAATCCAGTCCAGCAAACACTGCCTGAGAGAGGGATGTCCTGACTACCCAGTGTGCCCAGCCATCCCTCAGCTCACCAGTGCTCCCTCTACCCACTTACTCTCCCCTCCAGGGTGAGCACCTCATTGATTCTGATGTTATTTTCCTTTGGTCTTTCGAGGTTCCTGTCCTTTGTAAAGGGTAAGAGAGCAGCCCACTTGAGTCCCATCTAAGCTCAGGTTTATCTCTTGCAATCTGAATTTCTCTGTTGGATGGTGGGTTGCAGGTGCATGGGTTTTTTTCCCCAGTGGTGTCTCCTTGGAGATGGTGTGCTCTAGAGCTGAAATCTTGGCCACAAGGAGAGTCAAGGGAAGGTTTCCATTAAGTCTAATGGGGATAAAGCCTTAACTGATGAGGCAAACACATAAATGATGTATTCCATTTCTACTCTACGTGATTAATATAGGGAACCAAATGTATCAAGTTCAGTGCCTGTTGTAGTTATGCCAGATTTCAGGTCTCAGACAGCTGGCAACCAGTAAGGAATTTCTTTGGAAATACACACCATTCTCAAATGGCCCTAATTCTTTTACTACCTTTTTCCTTCTCTTAGCTATTTTTGTGTCTTCTTTTATTCATTCCTATTATGTTTGCAAGGGATTTTTCACAATCATTTTGAGACACATTGGTTTGTACTGCAGGGAAGATAAAGCCCTGTTTGGCTGAGGCAGCTGGCCCTGCCGAGGAGCTGCCGGGGATCCTGCTGCACCACACTGACTGACTTTTCAAAGGGAAGCTCTGATGCAATGTTTCTGTGGCCAGAAATCAAAACAAGTCCCATGGGAACAGCTTCATTTCCTTTGATGTTTGGTGGATTTGGCAGTTCAGCACCACTTGATTCACCAGCTTGGTAGCGAGCCAGGATGCCTGCAAAGCAGGTCAAGGCTGTCATAATTTCACTGTGGAACAAACCCATTTTCGGACATTGTTTCATAACAGCAGCTGAGCGTTTCCACAGCCCTGTGGAGGGGCTGGCCCCAGTGGTGCATGGTGGTGAGGGGGTGAAACCTTGGCTCAGCACTTTCTGGTCCCTAGACCCATCTCAGCTTCTGGCTGTGCTCATGCACACACCACAGCACTGCAGCCAAGTCAGCGTCCTTGCTGCAGCTGCAGAAGTGGATACAACTCCCACATGAGAAATAAACTGAAATCCTCTGCTGCAAGAGGACAGCTGTGTGTTGCAGGGGAGCTCGTGGCTTGTTGGCCAGTGATGCTGTTTCTGGATTAGGCCCTGTGCAGGAGCATTGGCTTGGATGAATGGGGAGTTGTCAGCCCCAGGGTGTACCCAGGGCCTTGGAGGAGGGTTTTCCAGAGGTTTGTGGCTGTTCTCTGCTTGCTTGCAGGACAAGGGCAGGGTCTATGGGAGCTTGATGCAGTCCTTTCTCATATCCACTACAGCAGCCAGAGGAGATGCCATGATCCCAAACCTGGCTGCTGGCTCTGCAAAGCTGGAGCCTTCTGGTGCCTTTCCCAGGGCTACTGGAATAACTTTTTTTTTTTTTTTTTTCTATGCAGTATTGACCAAGTATCCTGCCCATGGTACGTGTGTATACGTATATATATACACAGATGTATATATGCATACATGCAGAGATATATATATATATATCTTGGATCCTGGATAATAGTTCTATATGGAAAATTTCTGAGCCTATGTTACTTCTATATCTTTAAACACCCTTGATATTTCCTAAAGCTGCATTGACTGTGTGTTCTCAGTTCTTTGAACAATACTAGTGATGATGAGAGGGATCAAATGCAGAGATACAGGTTCTGCTGAGCTGAAGTGTAAAGCAGTTGTGCTTACTTTATTCCTTAAAACTGGTCATTGCCACAGGGCTTCTTTTGGGCTAAAGTTACCTCAGTAGGGAATGTTTCTCATCAGGAGTGGGGATTTTAGGGTTCAAATGAATTGTTGCATTAACAGAAATTTTCAGTGCTCAGTAGGGATAAATATGATGGTGCCCCAACTCCATAGGAGGTTGGTCAGCCACTCGCAAGCAGCTGCTGTCTGCAGGATACCGTGCTGGTGTTGGTTTTGCAGGCATTGAAGGGATGGTGCTGGTCCTTCAGTTTAACTCGCGTGTCCCTCTGTGATGGGCTGCCCAAGTATAGTTCTGTAATGATAGTTCTTTCCTGCTTCCCTCGCCATCCTGCGTGCTTAATTGACCTGACTTATATCCTTACATCCTGAGGCTTCTATGAGGAAAATGCAGGCATACCATACACTGGAACTACTAATAAAAAGGGTTAATTATCTTTAATACCGGGAACTGTCAGAGATGATGAAATAAGATAGCAGCTTGGAGTGTATTTGCCTGCATGTGTAGGAGGAAGGTGTGGAGGCTGTTTGTTTACAATTACTCCCTTTCCAGAGAGCTGGTGCAAACCAGTGCTATCTCACTCTGTTCAAAAATCAGTAAGAATATTTCTTGGCTTATATTTTGTTGCTGTTACACTTAACCTTTAAATTTTACCTGTTGGATAAGCCAGGAATTGGCAAACCAAAACAGTTTGGACATGTCTGAATGAAATCCAAAACCTTGAGCCTCATCTTTGATATGTATTGCACTGGAGCACTGGCTGGTTTTGGTGCTCACATTTTGCAGTGCAAGATTATCACTCAGAGTGCCTGCTGAGATGCCAGGTTGCTTCAGGATCCCAGGGCAGCTTCCACTGATGATTTGCATGAGCATTTTTTGCTAAGTCATGTCTGGTTTTCTTATGTTCTCAGAGTGGAGAAATAAGCTGTCATCTTGCTAGTTTTTTCTCTTTCACCTGAAAGTGCTATGGAGATCCTAAAAGAGAAGCAAAGGCCATTCTGCCACCTTCCATGCCTCTGCAGGACCTCCATCACAAAGACTATTTTCACCTTGGTGACCCTCCCTGCTGTGTTGCAAGTATAATAACCCCAAAAAGCAACTTTGCTCTTGCAGCCTCCTGCCTTACCCTTCCCAAGGGGATATGTCTGGACATCCACCCATGGTGTCTCTGCCTTTTACCCGAGAAGTGTCACTTGAATCCTTTTACAAGTTTCACTCAGACCAATAGGTGAGAAACACAAACAAAGGAGAAAACTTTTATATGTAACTAGATGCAGGGCCCGCAGCTCTGCACAGCAGCTTTGACTGCCTAGAGAATAGGCTTGGCACAGGAATGATGAATTTAAAGCTTTTCTGGGTAGAGAGAGCTAAGCAACCTCTAAGGTTCCATGATTTCAGCCTTTGGTCTGAGACAGGTAATTCTCTTTGAACACAGTTTTGGTGCTGGATTGCTATTTCTGAGAGCTGAGATTGCTCTGGATTCCTCCAAGCATCTGTGTTCCTGGAGTGTATGGTGGAATAAAATTAATACCTGTCTTCTGGGGCTCCCTGGATGGAATGAGCCAGAAGGGACACAGTGGTAGGATAGGGTCACCATACCTTGGAGTGAGCGAGTGGCCAGCAGGTTGTGAGTTTTTGCTAAGAAAAATGTGGTAGAAATATTTGTAGACATTTAACATTTATGCCATGCTATGTTCCTGCTGTGCAATGCACTAAACACCTCGTCTCAAGAGAGGAGGCTCAGGGTGAGGAAGAGCAGAGAGAAGTGAGGGAGCTGCTGGAAGGAGATGGGATGGGAATGTAATTCAGCCTGAAGCTGGAGGAAAGAGCTACGGCCATGACAGTAAACAGAGCTCCCTGGGTGCATTTGGTGCCCACAGCTGCAAGTGTAAAGGTTTTCTGCTACGTTTGTGCCCTCTATTCTAGTAATTTATCCACTTTTCACTTCTTCTTAAACCATCAGCCTTACAGTATGTGTTTTCAGGAGTAAGCACTGTTGCTCACAGCTGCTTCTGCTGTGAAACTTGGAAAACTTGCTTTCAATTAAAAAAATGTTATTATGCAAGAAAAGGAGAAAAGAAAAAAAAAAAAGTGTCAGCGTTATTTATATCTGTGGAATTAGGATTTTAAAACCAAGCCCAACCCTTGTTAGCTCACGGAGGATGTAGCCAAATCAAGAGTGTTACCAGTTGTAATAACTTGCTGAGATTATGTAGCACAGTTATGAGTTCCATCGTTTCTTTGCAGAGAACACATTAAACCTGGGTATTTTGGCTTGCACCACAATGCTGCATAATGACAGTGTTATGCTGTGTGCCAGCAGTTCAACGGGATTCTCCTTTCTTTGGATCACATATCTGTTATCACTCTAGACAATGAATATGTGATACAAAATAAAAGTAATAGATGCCAAGTGAACCAGTGAGTGGGGAGAAGATACTGTGGTTCATTGACTAACCAAATTGCTTTGGGGGTATTTAAATGCATCTCTAGCTTTTGATTCTGCATGGGCTATTATAGATGAGTTCTGTGATGATTCAGCCTGGGAAAAATTAACCTGTTCTGTTCCATGTGGGATGGTGGTGATCACAGGAGTATCACGATGTGGTAAGGGACTAGAGTGCAGTTTCCAGAATGAAAAGGTGCTGAGTCTAGACACTGATGAAAATCATTTTAACACGTCTCATTTAATTTTAGTAGGGCAGTGTAGCTGTTCATATGTACAAACTGAACTAAAATTGAATGTTGACTGGAAATATGGGCTGGGCTATATAGCTTTAGGCAGCAAACAGTGGGCACAACATCAATGCATCTGCTTGACTTTATCCCTCATTTCACTGCTGGGTTTGTCATTCCACCATGACAAACCAGGGTGCTTGATGAGTTTGTTGCAGAAAAAGCAAAGCAGCTGGTAACTTAAGCAGGGAAAATCCCTCAGCAAGTTATTTGTAAGTAGATAAATAAAACTCTGTATTGGCCTTGCTAGTGTTTGCCCCCATCTTGAGTTTTGTTCTGAGGAACTTGTAACAGATCAGTTTGTTTGCTAAGACTTTCATGCAAGCAGGGAATTAGAGGTTGGTGACAAAGAATGTGCATAGAAAGGCTTTTTGAACCTTTACACATAAATACAGACACTGGTAACTTTTTCACTAACAGTGGCCAAAATAAGACAATACTGTCTCTATATAATCTTTTCCAAATTAATGAACAAGGTCTGCGTTTCCACTATCAAATATCAAATTCCTTATGAACAGCTCCAACCAGCAGGAAAAATATTCAGATTGATGGTAAATCCATCTGGAAAATCTGAAGCTGCTTTTGGACAGTTCACACCTAGAAAAGATCTTATTCTCTCAGATTAATCAGCTCAACTTTTAATACAAGCTTATGGAAAATAGAAGCCATCTAATTATCAGGAAAACTCTGTTATCCGCTATTACAAAGGAATTCCTGAACAAAAATTTATTTTAAAATAAATATTTATATTGGTATACAAGGTGAACAGACCAGGGAAACTCAGGGGCACTCTGGGATTTTTCTTACGTGTTTGCAGTTGGATTTTGCCACAGACAGGTTGTTGCCGTGCAGAGACTGCGACCTGGTGCACTTGCTGTCTCCTTGAAAGAGTTTATGGTTGCCCATGAACTCATTACAATGTTTGGCTAAAACCCAACATCTAGTTAACCTGGAAGATGCTGCATCTTCCTCTGCAGCTATTGAATTAAGATGACGGCAAAATAAATCTGAACTTAAAGACATCTGAGAAGCTGAGGAGCTGAAAACCATAAATATGGAGAATTATCTTTGCATATAAGAATGTATAAGCTGACAAGTAAAGCCTTCAAATTGAGTATGTGCTGTCAATGAGGTGTAGTCAAATAATTATTGAAAGCCAGGGAGTGGGGAAAATATATCAGAAAACAGGAATATTGGTTAATGGGAGGCCAACAGGGGGCAACTGGAGCCTTCCCTGCCCATGGCTGTAACTCGCCTCTAGCCATTGCCATTAGCCCAAATCACAGAACCATTTACATTGGAAAAGACCCATGGGATCATCGTGTCCAACCATTCACCCTACTCTACAAGTTCACCCCTAGACCATATCCCCCA
>JAAGNO010021337.1:10293-42881 GCA_033439905.1 Ceryle rudis | reverse complement strand
GCATGGGGTTGTTGCGGCCCAAGTGCAGGACCTGGCACTTGGCCTTGTTGAAACTCATACCATTAACACTGGCCCAGTGATCCAGTCTATCTAAGTCTCTCTGGAGAGACTCCCTGTCCTCACACGGATCGACACACCCACCTAACTTGGTTGTCACCTGCGAATTTACTGCTGATAGACTCTATGCCTTCATCAAGATCATCAATAAAGATGTTAAATAGAAACGGTCCCAACACTGAGCCCTGAGGAAATTGTTGTCTGTTGGGCTGTAAAGTGTTACACATTCCATACTTCTTAAATACAAATTTGATCTTGATGTTGTGGGAGCTCCTGGAGAAAATGAAATACATTCACAACTTGTATGAACAAAGATAGTGTTTGCAAGGGGGTGGAAACCAACAAAATTGCCCTGGAAATGTTAAAATGCTTTATTGGCACAAGGGGTAGAGCCAAGTGAGGACTTGTGGGCTTACTGTGCAGAGTTGTCTGGTGGTTCTGCCCTGGTTTTGGTGAGAGCAAGCATGGTTGGGTGATGGTCTCATGGCATACCTGCAAGACCTGCCTGTGTCTGGAGTCTTTCTTCAGGTGCTGGGTTGAGGTAGCACCATCCCAAGCTCCTTCTGCTGACGGGGACAGCTCTCTCCAAACCCAAAAACATGAGGAATGACACTGTATCTTTGAGCACTGATAATTAATCTACAATCTAATTATCAGTCCCAGAGCAGGCTCTCGGTAGCATTTCTGTCAGGAAGAGTGAAGGCTGAGAAATGAGATTTAGCATGCAGTGAGTATGAGCTGTTTCCCACACTGCCTGCCACCAGATGACACTGGAGAAGGTTTTAATGTTTTAGGAATTTGGAGGACTTCCTCTGTGTGTAATTGTGATTTGGTGACTGATGTGAGACAAAAACCTGTCAAGATGAACTTGAATTTTTAAAAAGAAAGGAATAGTTTTTCTGTGGACTGTCATGTGTATCCACCACTGGAGGCCCTCTAAAAACATATGGGGACATTTGGCAAGAAGTATGTACGTAGGGTTGGGTCTGCTATGGCAAGAAGGATGGACTAAGTAATTCCTTGAATTTCTTTCCAGCCCTATTTCTGATTATTACTATTATTCTTGCCAAAGATATCCAGGACAAGCAAAACTCAGATTATTTTCATATAAACATGTTATTCCTATTTCTTTTATAGGGAAATAATAAGTAGTTCAACATGCAGAATATATTCCATGTGGGTGCATCACGGCTTTAGGAGCAGAGAATTTCACAGGTTGCGTTGCTCCCTCACTGGGCATTGCTTGGTGGGCAGTAGTGCAAGCTGCCCCACTGTACTGGGGAGCCACCTTTCTCCTGGGACTTGAAATTCCTCCATCCTTCCAGCAGCTGTGATATGAACCAGCAGTGTTCTTCTCAGGTCTTGACTTGTATTCCTCCTCATATTTCATAACAGACAGTGTGTCTGTTGTTCGGCAAGATGCCTGCGTTCCTCACATTATTGCTTATGCTGTGCCCACCAGGGTGCTCAATACATACTATAGGCTACAGCATCATCTCTTGATGCTTTTTTTAGGGGGTGGGGTTTTTGGTTTTGAGGGAGATATTTTCTCCATTTTCTCACTGCATGTCAGTTTAAAATTGGGACTGGAAGGGGTGAGCAGAGAGTGCTTGATGTCACAACAAGGGCAACCTTCAGGTGAAGCCTGTGGTGGTGCAGGGGAAGATACACCTTTATCTGCACCGTGGAAGTGGTTGCTTGCAGTGGTCGCAGGAGCCCTGCCCAGCCCACAGTAGTGATTCACCACCCGGTGCACCTGAGAGGCTGGCTCTGCAGGGTGCACACCGCTAGCATGCAGCCGGAGCATCCTTGGGTCTGGAAAAGGGGACTCCGTTTCATGTTTAACATATCAGCCGAGTCACTCTCTCTGCTTGCATCACATGCAGCCCTTGACAGAAAGTCCTCGGTGTAACCATGGGAACACGGTTTTGCTTAAGCAGCACTTGTGAGGATGCAGTACATAAGGAGCCAGGGGTGATCGGGGCGGGAGCGTGGGGGTGAGAGAGTGAGAGTGAGAGAGAGAGCATTCGTCTTCGCTTTCCTCAACCCCTGTGCTAATCAAGTGCAAGAAAATTGTGTAAATGAAGGACTATGATTTCCCTTCGTGTCCACAGCTTTTCTCAGGCAGTCTGTCGCTGGATATCACTCCTCCATTAAACATAACACCACAGGGCTCATTTTCAAAATCAGATTTTTTTTGGTGGGTAGATCAGTGAGATGCTCCATGGTCTGGGAGCCCAAGGCAGCTTGAGCAGCACTCGTGGGTATGGGGTCATGGGGGCTGTAGCATCCCTGGAGCCCAGGGGTAGAGCACCATGGGCAAGGTGCTTAATGCAGATGTCAGGTAACACTTCTTGGCCACTTTCATAGCCCTTAAAGTAATTTTTTAGGGGTTTTGCTGGTGGTAGAATATGATCCCTAAATGATAATTTTGGTGCCTCCCTTCTTGTATCCTCTGTTTTCTGCTATGGTGACCACGGAGTTGGTATCAGAAGTATGGGGGTACCCGGTGGCAATAGCTTTATTACCACAAATTGGTAAATTTCTAGATGATAGCTCAAAGTTGGCTTCCCCAACAGACATTGGTGGGAGCTGGCTGCAGCAGGTCACTGCCATAGCTGCTATGTGCCCTATTGGTCTCTGAGAGGTTCAAAGGCACTTTATCTCAGTTTCTGTTCACATTTCCTCCTAGGTTTTCCCATGATAAGAAGTCACCATAAGATAGAGCTCAGCTGCACATATACTTGTCTGAACTTTTCACTCCTCCTCCACACAAACAACACCCCAGGCAACTGTAGGAGCCAAACAGCTTTAAGCATTTTGTCCCTAATTAATGGAGATATACAAGGACATGCTCAATTACAAGTGAACAAACACACTTCAGTGCCACACGAGGAGTGGCTTCCCTAAACCATCTCTCACTATCCCAGCTTTAGTAGGAGCAGCAGAAGAAATGACTTTTCCAAAATGTTAATGCAAGAAACATTCCTCCCCCTCATACCTTTCACACACTTTCTTTTGTGTGAATTTTATTTTCCCACATTTTTAATCATCTGCATGCATAACTGAAGTATGAACCAAAGACACATGTGTTGGAAGATCCATCCCACAGACTTACACGAGCTTTGGGCAATTGTTCCATGCCCCGGGGTGTCAGAGATGTGCTGAGAAGTCTCAGGGCACTCAGATGAGCATTTTGGGTATCAAATGGCAGAGTATACTGGATCAATGGCTTGCTTTCATACCCTCTAGAATGATTCCTATTGTTCTCTGTTTTCTGTATTTATTTTTTTTTTCTGTATTATTGTTTTCTGCAAATAGTGGAAAAAAAAAAATCCATCTAAAGCAAAGAGTACATACCAGCTAATGCCTGCCCCCTCAAGAGAAACCGTTTGGGAACACTGTAATATATATATATTGCTACAGCTATTAAGCAGTGAACTGAGATAAAACTGAACTTGCATCCTTTTTTAGCTGCTCACCACGGTAGTGTGATACTTGCAAAAATACACTTCTTGGAGTGAGAAAATGGTAGAGATTTAGGAAGCAGGATTGATTACTTTTCACATGTTGGACTACTCCGTTACGATACTCTGCCAGGTTGCCATGGGCAGGGGGAGGCAGTTTGCTTTCACACAGGAGTGCGCAAGTCAGACATGATTCTGTAGAAAATCTCTGTGAGATGTACATAGCCACCTCCAAACCTCACATCTCTGCTGTTGTGTCATGGAGTGAAAAGTTTAATCCATTAAACCGGTCTGCTAATTCCTTCACTAAGACTGAGTCTGGGCAGGATTCCCAATCACTAAACTTCATCACCTAATCTATGGTTTGCAAGTCATTCAGGCAAAATAGAAATTCTCCCCAACTTTGCCCTCACACAGCCCTGCCCTCCATAAATAATGTTTATGGAGAAAGCCTCATCATGCTTACTTTAGGGAACATTGTTTTGCTTTCACAGCTACACCCAGTATGGGACTGAGAACAAAACCTCAGAGCTAAAGACTTTCCATCCTTGAGGATGGCTGAACATGCATCCGTCTATTGAAGGTCAGGCTTCCCACCCATTCTCCAGTCTTGTCTCAGCATATGGGTGGTCTGAAGCTGGGCAGCCCGGGGAAGCATGGGTGTTTGAGCACATAAGCTCTTTGCATTGTTGTGGACACATGCTGTGTGATGTAGAATGCTGCCCACTATTCTTGTGTGCAGTGATGGGGCAGGATCCAAGCAGAGCATCTGGAAGGCAATGAAGGGCTGAGAAGGACCTGGGGCAGAGCTCAGTTGGAACTTCAGGGTTTGGGGCACTGACCTCAGGGGAGTTGATGGCATTTGTGCTTCAGTTCTCTAAGGAAATCACGGGAAGGTAATAATGATGACCATAATAATACTTCTTTTTTTCATTCAGGGATCCCAAGGATAGTGTGTTGAGGCCAGATTATTTTAATCTACTTTTGGTTTTTGACTCTTAGTGACAGCAGCAGAAAGAGAAGTTTAGCTCGGTGTTCCTCCTCCTCTATCACTGGCAGCCTCTGTTCACAGAAGCCCTTTGCTAGAAATGAAAATATTAGCAAATTGAGCTAAGCATGAAAGGAGGCTTCTGAGAGATTGTTTTGTTGTTTGACCAGTTTCATTTGCCCTGGTGAGCTATAACTCCTCTTGTCCTTCTTTCTCTTCCATGGGGCTGAGGAGGGAAAGGCAGGGAATGGTTTGGGTTGCTTTCAAAGCGACTGTCACTCGCTAGGATGGTGTTTTCCCCTGTTTGTGAAAAGCCCTGTGACTGTCTGACATCACTGCCGAAGAGAACATGAAGTTCAGCAAGGCCAAGTCTAAGTTCCTGCACCTGGGTTGGGGCAATCTAGTCTGGGTGGAGTCCTGAGGAGAAAGACCTGGGGGTGCTGGTTGATGAAAAACTCAACATGAGTCAACAGCATGTGAGAACAGCCCAGAAAGCCCCAACTGTGTCCTGGGCTGCATGAAAAGTGTGGCCAGCAGGTTGAGGGAGGGGATTCTCCTCCTTTACTCTCATGAGATCCCACCTGGAGTACTGTGTCCATCTCTGGAGCACCCAACACAAGAAGGACCAAAGGGCTGGACCCCCTCTTTTATGAGGACAGGCTGTGAGTTGGGGCTGTTCAGCCTGGAGAAGAGAAGGCTCCAGGGAGACCTTATTGTAGCCTTCCAGTATCTGAACAGGGCCTACAAGAAAGCTGGTTGTGTTCAAGACCAGGTTGGATGGGGCCTTGCGCAGCCTGGTCTAGTGGGAGGTGTCCCTACCCATGGCAGGGGGGTTGGAACTAGCTAATCTTTAAGCTCTTTTCCAACCAAAACCATTCTATGATTCAGTTATTCTATCCTGTGCCCTGCTGCACATGCTGGACTTTGCAAATAACAAAATCATGACATGTATCTTCAGGACGTGTAACCAGCTTAGTTGTCCTGAAGACAGTGGGAGGAACTGCTGGCTGTGGAGCTGGCCCTTGCTCTAGCTACAGAAGAGCACATGATGCACAAATTACATGATCTGAATCTTAATCAAATCTTGTTTGCATCATTTGATGGTTCTGGCTCAGCCTCTGGGTTGAACTGTCCTCTTGTTTCCAGGACTGAAGTCAGGAGGTGTGCAGTTTTTGGGTGGGCTCGGACAACAGGCGGGTTTTCTCCATCTGACATGTGCCAGAGAAAGCAGAGAGTGGCTTGGAACAAGGGATCTCGCCTGGCAGACCTGGTTTTGGGACCTGCTCCCACCACAGTGGTGCAGGAAGGTGTTTGAGCAGGCTGCGTCTGCTCCAGCCACATCATCAGGCTGGGGACAGACCTGAGCCCCCTGCTTTGGTACCTGCATGTCGGCTGTTGGGTGAACTTTATCAGCAAATGAAGTGCTGGCTGCACAGACATCTTTTTCTTTTAAAAGCAAATGATGTCAGAGTCCCCTCAGGGAGGAGCTCTTGTTTTCCCACCTTTCACAAGAAGCATGTAAAGAAGGCCAGCCTGCGTGTAAGAGGCTGTGCTGGGGCAGAGTGGGCTTGATCTGGATTTTTCCCTGGATATCCTGTTAAACACCCAAAGCACCATGTTTCTAATCTGGGCCTGTTGTAGCTCATGCTGTACTGGCAAGAGGGAAGCATTTGGTGGCCTGGTATTTGCAGCAAAGTGACGTCCCAAATGACCCTGTGGATACCCTGAGAGGTGGAGGGAGGCTGGGACAGGGCTCATGCCAGCTCTTTTCTAAGCCTGTTTCTATAGCGCTGCACAGAGCAAGGGGGCACAGAACTACATTTGTCAAGATAATGATGCGTCTTCTGTTTAATGTCAAGAAGGCACTGGCTGATATTTTTTTTCTCCTTCTGTTTTTTAACAGTGTAGGAGTTTACCATATAAAAACAAAACACGCCTGTTAGTGGGCTGGTGGTAGTGTTGTTTTGAGGTGGATGCAGAAGATTCAGAGTTGGATCGTATCTTTTTTTTATGGCACACTGAATTATGTTGGCCAAGACTCTTGCCCTTGTGCGTCATCTTATTTTTGCTTGTAAAACAAAGACAGAAATGCTGTGTTCAGCTGAAAGGACCCTTTTTTATTCAAAGAGTTTTGTAATACACAGAGTAAAGGGCTGTGGAAGGGCAGATAAGTACCAAATGGTTAAGTCATACAGCAAAGCAAAGTATAAGATGCAAGCCTTTGTAACCATATGCAAGAATTATTTGGAGTCACCAGATGGCAGGATTCTAGACAAAATTTATTTTTACTCTGCAAATCAAAACATAGCATCATTTACAAATGTCTGTCAAGTGAGATGTGGGTCTTCTTAAATGCCAGGAGTGTTACAGCATCACCACAAAGGATCCAGGTGCAGAGAGTCTGGGAGACATGATGAATAATCAGTAAAAACTTGCTGCTAGGCACGGTGGTTGTGGGGAATGCAGCTGTCTTTGGAAACAACTGGCACAGGGCAGTTACAAATTGTGTGTTTCCAGGATTTCCACCAAAGTGGGGTGTTTGTCTGGAAGAGATGCTTCAGTCCAAGCAGGACGTAGTGCTCAGAAGCACTGCAGCTGGGAGATGAGGCCATCAGGGTAGCTAGTTGCCATGGTCTGTGGCCCCTTTCCTATCTGCAAACCCAGAGTGTATCCACTGGAGACCTCCAAGGGCATTTTACTAGGCGGCAATAAAGCGATAGGCATTTCCCACTTAATGGGGCAAGTAGCATTATTTCATTTTGCCTTGCCTGTGTGATGGAGCATTGTCCAGGTCATCACGGTCTTCCTAAAGAGGCAGGAAGAAATGGGTAGGACTTCTTTGGGATGTTTTTGCTCTCACCTTTCCTTCTTTTTAATAGAAGGCATTAAAAGAGACTGTAAAGAGCTTAAAGTGGAGATTAAATGTGCAGCACCAGGATAAAAAAGACACCGGTTTTTTTTGGATTTAGAGGACAACCCTTCATTTTTGCTCAGTACAGTCCAGTTTCTCCTTTTTCAGTTTTCATGACAGATCTGACACAGACAATCTTCTCTTTTAACTCTGAGCTGTGAGTACTGCCAGATGCTCACTTTTTTAAGAGCATGCAGTTTTGATCAAACCAAACCAATTATCCTGCCAGAGTGAAAGTTTACCATGCAGAGTGTGCCCATCTTACTAAACGCTGCTGGAGTCTTTTTTTTTTTTTTTTAATATCCATATGGTATGGTTTTTTGGACCTACACCATTATTTTAACAGATTACTATTCTGCTAAAGAGCAAATGACACGCTGCTGTGGAGGTAAGCTGTCTTCAGCTAAATAAAGACTTAATTGTGGCACAGGTAATTCAACACACATAATAGAAGACAAGTACATTCAGTCTGGAAGATCGATGATGTTGACAGCTTTTGAAAATTGTAAAATGTAACCATTATTAGAGAAAGGTGGTGGGTGAAAAACAACACAGCCCAAAGTAGATCTTGTCAGCAAAGCTAATCTATCTATCTATCTACCTATCTATCTATATCTTGAATGACTTGAGAGTTGCTGAGGAGGAAGTATAGATGTTTTGAATATCCTGATCAGGTGTGAGATGCTTGTGAGCTGGTCACAGAATAACTTTTGGAAATATAAAACTGCAGGGCTGGGCTGTAAAAATGAGGGTGAAATCAGAAGCAAGCTCAGCAATATTACAGTGTTGGTCCTGCAGAGTTTTAAGCAATACCTCTGAGCATTATTAGTTTTCTCTTTAATTACTGGAGAGATGGTCAAGACAGTGAAAGTTTATTCCTATGTACCCCAGGGCAGAGGATGAGCAGGGAGGGCTTTTGGAGGTGATCAGTCAGCAGACACTGTGAGCAGGCTCTCATCATCTTATGGAGCAGTCTGGAGAGCTTTCAGCCCAGGAGAGAAAGGAGAAGGACACTGCAGTAAAAATAATCTAGGCCGCTTTGCAAGTCATTTAAAAGCTTGAAAAGAGTTGCTTATTTTTTAGAGCCCATTGGAAAGTGTTCATCAATGGAGTTTATTTTTTTTTAAAGGTCACATATTTCCTAAAAGGAAATTACTCCTCATTCTGAGAGTCTTAAATTCACTGTCACTCCATCATTCTTCTAATGTGTGGTACTCTTAAATGCACTTGGCTTTAACTTTTCAGCTTTTCTGAGTGGCATTGCCCTCTTTTCTCACACCGTTTTTGTGGGTTTTTTCCAGCCCTCTCCAATTCTTACACTGTTGTCAGCCTCCTTCACAATGAGCAGCCTCTCTGACTCTTTCCCAGGTCTCCTGTAGGAACTCTTTCATGCTTTTATTCCTAGCAGCTGTTGGATAGTTCCTTCAAGACATTTTTTAAAATACCTTTTGTGCTTCTTGCAAGCTCTTTGCTCTAAGCCTCTCTCCACTGTCACCCTCTGCCTTCCTTACTGGAACCCAAAGCACAGTCCCTCTTGAGTCTTTCCCATTCAAGCTGCAGAAGATGTGCTGCAGTGCTACATTAAAGTTGAACTGGCAAGGGTTTGCACAGGACTTTTTTTAAATGCCCATTTCAAAACATTATTTTGCCTTGTTACATGGTCTTCTGCTTTGTCGTGACTTTTTTTAATTAGCTTTTGACTTGCTGATGTAAAAATTCATAAGTAAGAATTTGCTGATCTCTGAATTGATTTCTACACATGCTATAGAAATCATGGTGGAAATTACACTGGAAATTGAATGCTATATGGTGTGATAAATAGTAATTTGGAGGTATATTAACCTGCTTCCTTTAAGTAAAGAGATGTCTTAGACCGTAACTGCCCTCATTCAGAAACTGACATTTCCTCCTGATGAGGCGTTTATCTTACGGCTTGATTATCTTTCCGTGAAAACATTTCAACTCTGACCTTTCCAGATGCTATACTGGGCTATGTTTTCACACTGACTGGCAGCTTGCAGTGGCATGAGGGCAAATGGGAATAGGAGGTGTTCTGCTTACCCTAAATCATTGAGATGTTGACAACTTGTTGAAAAGCTCCTTGATGAAACCTAATTCCTTTCCGTTCACTAAAAGATAACTTATCTAGCAAAGTAAAATGGGTTGATGTAACAGATGATCACGTGGAAGCACGGAGCAGGTTATGTGCTGGAGAGAGGGGTTGGTTGCACTACTCCCCAGTACTGCCATTGCCACTGTCCATGAGAACTGACAACTCAGGGAGATGACAACCTATTTTTTGCCCAAGTTTCAGAGTTACGAGAGACATTTGGGTTCATACACCATAATACACCAGGTGCTGCTGTTATTGTTGTCTGCTGATTCGGGTTGTCAGACCTCCGCAGGTCTTCCCTTGGCTTACTCTGACCTGGCAAGAGTGAAGAAACTGGCTTATTTCTCTAGAAATGTGGAAGGTTGTGGGAATAAGCTGCACCATTTTAAGGTTGTGTTTATTTACTGCTATATGCAGCCAGAAAGGGGGTAAAGCAGGACTAGGGGAGGACTGATGGCGCCCCAGCCCCCTCCAAGGGCAGGTTATGCAAGCACAGACCCTTCCCTCTCTCTCCCTGCTCCCTTGAGTGTGAACTCTGTCCATATCACAACCCCCACTGAAATCACTGTGAGATCTGCTCAAGCCAGTGTACCAACATCGTGCTCTAATTTCTTCTGCAGTCACTGCCTGATTGGGCATAACAGAAAGCCTGTTCTTGAAGTATCTGCTTACAAGAAGACATATGAAAGGTATCCACACTCTTGGGAATACCTTAGATCTAACCGACGAATACTGCTACAAAAACTACAAAAAATTAAAACATCCACAGAAAATGCATCTCTTTTTTGGTACCATCTAACAGTCAAAGCCACCAGTTCATGCCCCACATCACCAGCATGGCTGCAGAGGGTGTAGGTCAGCGTCCCTGGGGGCAAAGGCTGTCTGTACAGATGAACTCTATGTGCTTTCTGTGCAACCCATTAACAGGCATCATGAAGCCTCTGTCCTTCACATTTGCATTCGACCCTCTCAAAGAGATGTCATGGACCTTGTTAGCTTTTGTAGTTGGCTTGTGTTTTCCTTTATTTTACGCTACAAACTATTTTCTTTTGTTCTTATCCTACCTGAAGAGCGCAGGATGTGGTACACCATTCTCATCCCACCAGCCTCCCACTACAGTTCCAAGACTGTCTTCTGCAAGAGGGAAACCAGAGGATCAGGAGAGACACATGGCCCTACAAAGCTTTCTCTGTAAGGAGAGAAGTAGGGCAGTGGTGAAATCTTAACTGTTGGGCCTCATTAAAAGGAGCCCAGACAAAGCCACAGGAATGCCTGAGACAGCTGAATTCCCTCAGATTATTCTTCCCTTGTGTTTTTACTGTGAAACAATTTTCCCTGCAGGCTGCTGTGCCGTGCTTCTCTTGCAGTGCCTGCACAGCTCCCGCAGTGTGCCTGCCTGCACCATGGTCCTTCTGGAACTGCTTTCATGAGAGACAGTGCTCAGTAATGCCTCAGTTTTGGAAGAATTTTAGGAATGTATATGTATACTTTTTTACATTAGCAATAGCTAGCTCTGGAAGATGAGTCTTTTGCTAGAAGTGTCACACTGCTTGTTTCTCCAGTTGTCTGTCCACCACCTGCAGCTGCCTCAAACAAAATTTGGTGTCACAGAGAGAAACCCACTGCTCAAGGAGAGCTCTGTTGTGCTGAAAGAGCTGACATGTGGGAAATGCTTTATTTCTGGGAGGTTTAAACGTCCGTGTGTGTCCTAGGATCGGGCTACTGAACACTTCAGAGATGACAGCAGAGATCTTAAATATGACTACAAATTTTGTGAAAGGCTGATGAAGTGGCAGAAGGTCAGATGTGATCTGTTTGCAGTAGGCCGTGCCGCTGAAGACCCCCACTGCAGTTTTTTGTACTTGTTCCTGTGCATACAAGGGAGCTCATTCCCCACGGAGCCCTTTTCAGACTTAGAGCAAACTAGCAGCACTGCTTATGCCCTCGTGACCTGGCAGCTCATTACAGCATAGGTATGGCAGAGATGAATGAATACATCATGCTGAGATTGGATCCCTCATCTCCACCGTGTCCCATTGTGTCACCTAGCATTGTTTAGGTTCAGATCTGTTATTTTCACCCAACAAGCAGCAACCTGTAATAAGACAGCTCTTTCCTCCTCCAGCTCCCTGCTGTCTGGTTACTTCCAAGTTACAGTCTGAGGAGCAATGAGTTTTAATCCAACAAAAGGACTCTCTAAACTATGCAAAACCAGCTGCCACATCTAATTTCATAAAAGATCCTTGGAGGACCCATGTTCAAACACTGGTTACTGTGGTGTGGTCATTTGGGGTGGAGACTACTGTGTGTACATCAGTGCTGGGAGTAATGGGATCCCTGTTGCACACCTATTGCTTAAGCAAGAGGTAGAAAACCACAGCAGAGAAACACCAACGTGATGATTGACAAGGTATGGTAGAGCCTGGTACTGAGTGAACAACCAAATTATAGCTGGCTGCACAGACTAGTAGGCAGAGGATTGTTGTTTAAAAAGGGTCTGTGTTGGGGGTGTCGAGTGAAAATGTGTACGGAGGGCAATCTGTGCTTGGAACTCATTTCCTTGGGAAATGCAGCAATTCAGGCATGCAGAGGATTTCCCACAAGTGACAGTGTTTTGCAAACAGAACCAGAATTAATATACTGGGTAAATAAATGCCAGACATGCTCAGCTATGAATTGAAAAGGACTGCAAGAGATGAGAATCCTCCAGATTTGAAGATGGAAGCAAAAGTCTGAGCTTGGTTTTACTTATGCTAGCACGAATTGAGAATAAATCCATGGAAGTTAGTGGAATGATGCTTATGTGACAGAGGTGTAAATGAGAGGTGTCAATCCCTGCAGTCTGTCAGAGAAGAGTTGACATTATCAAGAACTGTCCTTTATGCACATTCTATTGCTTATCCACCAACATTTATTGCAAAAAATAAAGCTTCTGTGCATCTCGCATGTTGAAGTGGGATGTAAAGATTGGGAACTTAATGAATAACCATTGGAGGCGCACTGGAAGAGGCGTCCTTGTATGGGAACATTGAGCTTTATGAATTTCCCTTAAGGAAGAGGTAGGTCAGGAGAAAATATGTCTCTTTGCTCAAGTCCTTTCAGGCTCTCCTGGAATGCTGTCAGGTGCTGCTGTGGTAAAGAGAAGGAAGGAGCAGATGTGTTGGTTATAGCACTGAGGTGGGTGGGCCCAGGAGTGGGGCTGTGGCACAACACAGTTATTAGGAGCAGAGGGGCTCCACCAAGCTCCCAGGGCAAAGCTGGCCTGCTCAGCAGCAGGTTGTGTACACAGAGGCTGCTCACACCTCTTGTGCTGGGAGCTGCCCGCTGGTGGCTGGAGCTGGGCACATGGCCAAGTGGTGAGTTGTGCTGTGACTCAATCTGGGCTGAGGCCATGGAGGGTTCAGTAATGCTTTGTGAGCCAAGGGATGCAGCAACTTGTCAGAAGAGCTGCTGAGAAACTCTCTGCCAACATGCTGGAAAACATGCTGTTTATAGAACGTAACATTTTTGAGAAAAAGAAGTAACTTTGCGTATTTTTTATTTTTCATTTTATGTTTGTAACAAAGTATCTCTTTACTCCCTGCACCTTCCACCCTTGGTAGTCAGTCTGAGAGCAGATGATGGGGCCTGAGAGCCCAAGTTCCTTGACAGACACAAGAGGCTCCTTGGTCCTCAGTCTGCCAGACAGGCTGCCCCGCTCCCCCTTTTTTTTCCTCCAGACCATCCATGCTGCTCCAGGGCTCTCTGGACTAAGCTGAGTTCCCAGACTGCTCAGGCAGACAGCTGTCAGGAGCCCCTCCTTGCATGTTGTGTTTCTAAACCAGCCAAAGATCCTTCAGCATCCACGTTCGGGTGTTGCTGAGAAATTCAACATTGCAGGAATCCAGCTGTGTGAAAAAGCAGCAGGCTGTGGGTGTTCTGCCCCAAACCAACACATGAGGTTTACCACCCTACACAGCTGGTGAAGCTGAAATGTCCCTTTCCCCACTTGCCAAATACGTGGCACACATCAAACACTGCTGGCAAGACTGTTTTTTGTCGTTACTTTCCTTTCTCTGTTGCAGCACCACTGAGGTGAGTGGGAATTGAAAGCACTTTCTTGCCCTTCCTTCTAATTAGTGGCCCCTTTTTGGTGCATCATAAAATTAGCCCCTAGTGACATTTGCATGTCTACACAGCATTAACATTTCCAAATTGTCACAGAGAGATAGCTCTGCAATGCAACCACCTGATGTGCTTGTTTCAGGGTACATGTGTATGTGCTGTGGGGGGATTCGGTGTGGGATTTTAACCCAATTAAGACCCGCTAATGGGCTTATGAGGTGGATCATTTGTTAATATCACCAAAAGCTGGAACTGTTTCATTGAGAAGAGTTTTGAAGTTCCCAAGGTCTGACATGACTTGTGCTCTCATGGCGCTTATGAGCCCAGCCCAGCATCCATAGCTATGAGGCATCTGGGGGAGAAACCGAATTTTGTATAATCATCCCTTTCCCCTACCTGATGACTGAGCACATTTTCTTAGGGCTCTCCTCATCTTCTGGAACAGATGCAAAGCTGAGGTCCTGACCACATGTGGTCATTAGAGATCCCATAGCATTTCTAGCAGCAGTGCTCTGGCCGGGTTTCAAACTGAGCAATTACATTATGATTCCCAAATTCTCCCTGTAGTTTCCACTGGATATGATTTTCTTTTTCACATCCTGCCTGAATCCTTACTGTAGCCCTGTAACTAATTAATTTAAGAGCTTTGAAAGTAAAAAATGCTATGTAAGTGCTGCAAGTACTATCATTACTGGTGGCCCAGCATGATGCTGAACAGCTGTTGTGGGCTGGCTCCAGAGGTGGCTGTATCAGAAAAGGGGGATCCTTCAGAAGAGCTTTGAGGCTCATTGCAAGGATAGTCTATAAACCTGCAGCAGAATAATATCCCTGGAAAAAGGAACAAGAAAGTTGATTGCATTTATTGAACTTTAAAAATTTAATACCAGTATAATCTTCTTCACTTAATCTCCTTGAATGAAAAAGTTTTAACTAGTATATTCTTGTGATGTTGATTTATTCTCATTTATATTACAGTTGTCCATACAGAAATTAGCATCTCCTTATGCTAAGAACTGTATGAAATGTAGTAAGCGTTGGAGTAGATAATCCAAATAAATCAGATGGGTCAGGAGATGAAAATAGTTTCTAGTTTGGGATGAAAAGTTTTAACTTCTCTCTGTAATTGAGGCTTAAGGGTAGCCAACTTGAAAAATACCCACAGGCAGCTTTTCATGGTTGGAACTTCTTGAAGAACAGGGGTGGCATGTTGATTGAGTTAAACCTTCCCAGAGAGCTGCTCCTGGAGAGGCAGTGGACAGGGGCCAATGCACAGAACCTTTTGAGTCCTTTGGTGGTACTCCTGGGAAGACCAGCAGTTCTCCATCCAGTTGTACATGTCCCAGCCAGGGCAGCAGTGGCCGTGCTGTGTAGACTTGTCGCTTCCTTGGCACTAGCTCAGGAGCTCAACATGCTGCAAACATCCCCAAAATGGCCTGAATTTTCAGAGGTGCTGAACTCTTAAAAGTCAGTATTTAAACTACAGCATCTGCTGAGATAAACAAATGCAGCTTTGTTCTTCAGGTGCCCATGCCTGAAAGTAGTTTTTCCAGTAGGAGTAAATGTCTCTATAAGGGGGCTATGTCCTACACTACTGGAGTGTGAAGGTCCCAGCAAAGAAGCACTCAGCGTCCTTTGTCTTTTTTTCTGAACGTGTGTGTAAAGTGGGACAGCAGAAGCTGCCCAGGTTATAGGGAGGGAAGGTAGAGCAGGGCTGGTCCTGCTGAGGATGAAGCTGCCGCAGTTGTATTTGCATGAGGCTGCCCACCCTCTGACTGCATGGCCCCCATTATTAATTTTAATTTTTGTTAACTCTGTTCAGAGGAGATGGACTGCAGTTTAATTTTCCCTTGGAACAAAAGCCCAGACATGAAGACACTTATGCTTCTCCTCGTATTTTTCTCATTTTCTTGTTCTATTTTCTGTGTGCCTAAGGATGCCCCTCTGTTGTGAAGCACAAGTTAAGATTGTGAAGCCTGGTGGGAGTGAAGCACAAAGGCCATGCTAGCAGATAACAGAAACCATGTGCTACATTGCTCTGGACCAGCCATGACCATTGTCCACAGGCTGTGATGCAAATGGGCGTGGTGGCACCTGTGCCAGCAATGACATGTCACTGAGATGTCTGCATCACTGATGCTTTCTATGAATCTTGTACTGAGTAAACTTGAGTCTAGTCCTCAGTATATAGCTCAGTCACCTTGAGTCAATGCTGTGTTTATGTGTGTACAAGGATCATAAGGCACCATTTGCATGGGCATCTACAAGCCCTGTCTTGCCCCATGAGGAAGCACACAGGGGTATTGTGCACCCAGGTGCTGCTGGTGTGGTCTGCAAACCATCTTGAAGGCAGCTGTGGTGCTCTGTCTGCTGCAGAGAAGTCACTCAAACCAGGGCTGAAATAGTTTAAAACACCAGTTGCCTGGTGTTTGTTAACAGCCCTTACAGCTGCCTCAGGGGAAAGGGAGTGTAGAGATGCGTGTGGTACAACAGGCTGTTGCTCATGGTCTGGCTTTAGCTACAGAGTCATCTTTGGCATCAGTTCAGGCTGAACGCTAGACTATGAGATAGGACAGGGAGACTGGCACATCACTTTTCTGTGTGATAAGGAAAAGGCAGCTGTAAGAGTAAGCTAGAAAAGCTCCACAGCTGGACCTGTGAGCTTGTCTGTCAGAGCTGGTACTTTCAAAGGCCAGCCCTCAAGGCTGAGACCTTCATGCTCTTCTAACAAACCGACTTTATCTGCTAGCAGAAAACCTGCAGACCTTGCCCCAGTCTGGTTACCTGCTCCTGCATTTAGTTATTTTGATCATTCAATGACCAAGTGAATTGTTCCATAGCATCTGTGGTTACAATATTTCATGTTTTAATCTAAATGAACGTGCTTACTTCAAGGGGATCTATGTTAAAGGGATGAAACTCAGGCCTGAGGAAATTGCAGGGCTGCAGTGTACCATCTGTGTAACTTTTGCCATTATGAAGCCAGTTTTGCTCCTGAGGATGAACTGGATGTGAATGGTTGACAATGACATTTAGAAGAGACTATCTGGCAAATAAGGAAGCGTGAGAGTCTCCTGTGGACTGTTAAATACTGCATAAAATATGAATAGCAGTGTGTTATTACTAAAACGAGCTATTTTTAATGATTCCACTTATAACCCACCAGCCCTCTGACTTGACAGTTAGCAACAGCACTCAAAATCCATGAATAATAAAGCAAGCAGTTTAAAAGTTGCCCTATATATTAACATATATTCCGACACGGGTCTCAGGTGTCTCTAATGAAGAAAGATGATTGCACAAAGAGCTAACAAGGAAATCATGGATTTCTCCCTCCCACCTGAAAGTTATTGATTTAATTTAGTGTAATGATGCAGAGAAAAAAACAAACAAGTTTGATTAAAATTTTCTGTGCTGTTTTTGAACAGAAGCAGGTATCTGTATTCATACCGGATGAGGAAAAGGAAAGAATTTTCAGTTTAACAGCCACTGAAGAAAATACTCAACAAGATTTAGTAGAGTTGCATTTTTTTGATTTAGCAGTCCACGATAATTTGCACCCAAGATCTTTAAGAGTCTGGATGAGATTAGTGTCTCTGGTTAACAGATGTTAATTATTAATACATCTTGGACTACCAGTAAGGACTAATAGACCACAACAAATACGGGAATACAATGTTCTGTTGAGATAGAGAGCTGAAAAGGGAAAAGGTCTTTTTGGACTAAATCCAACTTCTAGCTGAGCAGGTTCATTTCTGAGCAGGTTGCTCCAACAGTTGTCCAGCTTGGAAGGTCTCACATCTTGCCAGGCTTTGCCAAAAGCAGGGGGTTAGATCTGTTCAGTGGTTTGGGCATTTTCAAGATATCATTGCTCGGTGGAGGGGATTAAGAAAGTTAACTGGGCCAGGGAGCTTTAGGGGATATATTGTGCCCTGGCAGTGGTGGGGTTATCCCACACTGAGGGGATTCAGACCTTTCTCCCAAAAAGAGCAACCCACCCTCCAGGCCACAGCTGCAGGGCTGTCTGCATCTCCTGTTAGAGCTGCCTTGCTGGGCTGGGCAGGTGGCAAGATCTGTGGTAAGCCAGAGAACATGGGGCTGGCTGCCTTGCATGGGGGTTTGGGGTGGTTTGGTGTGAGCAGTGAAAGCTAGAGGTCTTGATTCTGCTTGTCAAAAAGGCAGTGTTGGGTCTCAGTTCTGCTCTTAGGATGTTATGTCTGTTATGTTTGAGACTCAGTGGAGAAAATACAGAAATGGTGCTGGAAGCAAGGATCAGGACCCAGCAGTGGGCTTCATCATGCTACAGAAGTTGTAAAATGTGTTGTTCGAGGCTCGGAACATAATGTTGGTCCCTTTACTGACATAGCTGCTTCTTTCCCCGTGGTGATCTCCTCCTCCATGATGTCATGGCAGAGTGCTGCAGTGGTAAGCATCGCTGTCCCCAGTGGGATGAGGAGGATGCTGGGTTATCAGGACCCCAATCCCTGAAACAGGAAAGCAAAGGTTAACTGGGCCAGGAAGCAGCTTGGGGATGCTTGGGAGCATCCTTAAGGAAGAGGAAATCAGTTGTTGGGACAGATAAAAAGCCATCCTGACATAAAGCAGCAGGATTAGCACTCTGATTGAGATGCTCTCTTGCTCTGAAAAAATTATTCCTTGTCTCTGTAAAAATACCCTTTGGGTCTCTTTCCTGTCCTCAGTCCCCCTGCCTTTGAGAGAGAATATGCCTCCATATGGTCCTGGCAGGAAACCTGCAAGTACTGTGGTAAATTCATGATTTAGCAGAGCAGCTGAAGTGCTTGCCTGTGTGCTGGCTGCCCTGAGCATCCTTCTCTGTGGCAGTGAGGTTGTGCAGGAAGCTGGAGCTTCAGTGATGTGATGTGTCCTTTGCACCTCCTTGGTCCTGCCTGTGTCCCTTGTGTCCCTCTCTTTGTTCACTGTTTCAGTCCCTGCTGCTCGCATAAGAATACCACATCCAGAGCTGAGATTACAGAAATGGGCCAAATCCGGCCCCAGTCCCAGGGCAGGTTAGCTCACTGGCGAGCTGCAGCTGTTACAGTTCCTTATGGAAATGTGGATTCTTCCACCGGTCATAGCTGGTGAAACGGTGATTTATGCCCATACTTGTATTTTTCCAGGGCTTTGACCAAGACCTTGTTTTCATCCAGAAAAATTAAGGTGGATGATTTCCAAGCCAGACATTCATGAGCATAATCCTTATTTATGTGAGAACTTCCACAAGCATAAGCTCTTTACAGCCATTGCACTTGTAGTGCCTTTAATGGCTGTAGGCACATAACAGGTAGACCTTCTGAAGAACAGCATCATCAGTCAAGTTCAGTAATCCTTTTCCAAGCAGATGTTGAAGGATTTGTCAGGACCTCATGATACGTACACCTGGAAACCTCTGAATTTGATTTAAATGTGCTCACAGCGTAGTAGTTAACTCAGAACTGCCAAGCACAAATACAGTTCAAGGAAATAATATTTCAGGTTTTCAGCATTTAAATGGAAAAATGAATTAATCATTGGCAATTACTGAGTTAAAAGACTTAACACAGGATTTGAAATACTCCTACACAATCTTGTTTCCAAAGCTTTCATTAACTGAGCTAATAATGACTACTACAATTAGAGATGCGAGGCATTAAGAAGTCAAAGATAATAAAACATATGTAGTTATTTTAAAAATTTACCAGTCAGTTTTGCAATGTGTAAGAAATTCACCTAGTCTCTTGTTTGGAAACATTCCATTTTCACACAAATACTTGTCTTTTTTGGACAGTAAAACTGTCTCATGTGCTGGCACAAAACATCCCAGGACGGCCCCAAGACAACACTTTGCTTTGGCTCACATGTACCTGGAGGAGTCTGTGGTCACCATCAGGAGTCTAAGTTTGTGGAAAGGCCATTTTTTTTCCTGGAGAATATGGACTGCAGCTGGTATGTCTGATGTGTCCTGATTTGGTCTTGTATCAGCATAGATGGGATTTTTTATTCATTTCCCTGTTTTTGTCCTGTTCAATACAAAGGCATTCAGTGTCAGTAATTGAAGGAATGACATCAAATACTAAGCTAGGCCAATACTGAAATCCCAAACATTTGTGTCTTTATGGCAAATCATCTCCCTCCAAAGGGACAGGTTCTCAGCTAAAAGGAACGCTTGGAAAAAAGAAGAGATAGATGGGGTGGGAAGAGAGATCACAGAGGTGCAAAGAGTGGCCGGCAGTGAACCGTCTGGGAGTTTGGCTGGTGGAGAAGAAAGGAAGAGAAGGGGGGAAATGTGGCCCCCTTTTTTTAATTTTCAAAATGCTAATGTCCTGTACAGAGTAGCCCAGCTTTGATCAGGAGAAGGGTTAACAGACACACAGACTGTTTAGTCAGATCTTAAACAGATACTTTTTTTCTTTTTGGCTTGTTAGCTTAATTATTTCTTGTCAAGAAAACATGAAAAAAAATGCTGCTTTGCATCAGTACAATTCTTTCTTTATTTTTTTTCCCTAACTTCTGGGTTAGCCACTGAAGAGGAAAAGCAGCTGTTTGCAGGGCTGAGGTATCTAGGGCATTCCCCAGAGCCAGCTACCTGGGTTTGCACGGCTGGTCTTGGGGTGAACGAGGGACCCTGGTGCAAGGCTAGTGGAAACTGGGATGCAGCCTTTAGGAGCAGTGAGGACTTCCTCTGCCTTCCTGCAGTACCACCTACGTTTGTGGAGTGTTCGTCAATGAATAGCTTAAGACTCTTGCCACTGTGTTGTACAGTCCCTTTCAGAATGGCAATTATAAAGCACTCATCTTGATTTTCTTTAGCAAAAGCAGGATGACAGCGGACCAGATATGAGAGTCCTGGAGCACATAACGAATAAAATGAGTTATTTGGAAGTTGTTCTGCAGAATTTATTTTTTTTTTCTTTGAATGACGCGTGTGCATGCGCATCAGCGTGCATATAGTTCAGCAAACACAGGCAATGGGAACTAGGAAATTCAAAGAGCTGTGGCAAAAGGCAAGAAGTTAGGAGAGGAGGCAAATGCATCCTGGTGTCTTCCCTACCTCACTGTCCACAGCTTTTCTTTGTAGTGGTGGTGGACTTCACACAAAATCTTACCCTTACAGCTTGTCTTACCTCATTGGCTAGTTGGTGATGGGCTGAAAGCTCATTCACATCAGAAATGTACACTGGTCCTCCAGCTGCAAAAAGCTTCAACTATGGGCAATTCCTTAGTATAAAGCTTCAAGGCTTTTAAAAACAACAGGAGAGAGAGATGGGCTAAAACCAAAATCAGAACATGTCTAGGCATTGAAATCCTCTGGCCTTGTTTTTGTTGGATGCCGCAGCACATCTGTGTGGTATCAGTCATTAGGCAAAGCATTTCCAATAATTTATTTGATTCATTTTGTCCATTTTTACTCTTCCTAATCATACTAAAGTGGTGTCCGAGGTCTCTATTTTTTCTGATATTCAGATTGGATCTGAAGCATTATGCCAGAATATTCCTGCCCGTTGGGGCTATGGATAAACTATTCACCCTGAGTCTTTACCTTTCAATAGTCATTCTTCCAACTCCATGACTGAACAACCGTGTGATCTATTACTAATTTGGGTACTTGTCTGTCTCTCTGAAAAGCCTACAGAGAGGAAAAGAGATTTCCAGCTTCTCCTAGCAGCCTAACTCAGTAGGAGTTGTTCAATGAGCTTACTTTCCCAACTTCAACAATTCCATGATCTATGGTATCTCTAGAAAATTTTTTCAACCAACATTTTAATGAACATAGATCTCTTATAAATATTTGAGGAAAACCAGTAAAAAGGGCCACAAACTGAAGTAGATTCATGGGCTTTGTTTGCATCACTGAATATTGGTGTATGTTTTCCAAGCTGTGATGTTGATGGCTTTTCATCTGATTCATCTGATTTCCATATAACAAGAAAAAGAATTGTTTCTCTCTAACTGTAGGCAATTGGATGAGCCATAAGCCAGAATTAAAATATGATTATCTGTTATGAAGATCACAGATTCCTCTCAAAGTTTCATTATTTACAATCCTTTTCTTGGTGACATTTCAATTCTCAGGAAATTATGCTCTAAATTGTACCTAACATGCTCACCACCCACGTGTAACACATGCAGTAAGGTTGTGAGATAGGAAGGGTGAATGTTTCAATTTTAATTTTGGGTTTTTTTAATGAGATTTTAGAGCAGAGGGTGAGTATTTCACTAAAATATATGGCAGAGATTGCACAGCAAAGGAGTCTAATGGGGCTTTCAGTGGCAGTTATCTACAATGTTATTTTCCTGCCATCTGGGTAAAATCCATCCCTTTCTCTTCAAACAAATGTAAAGGTTCTTTGCATAAGAGAAGTGCACAGGGTCAGTAAAGCAGGAGCCTCATCTCAGATCGGCCCTGAGGTTGCCACTGCGGTTGATGCAGCGGGAAGGAGAGGCCCCTGAATGGGACAGCCTTGCTGCAACACAAATTGCCTCCTCATGCTGTGAATTGTGCAGAAGGCACTGGGCTTTCCCCCTTTGGGCTTAATTAGCTTAGTAATATGGATATAACCTATGGGAGCAGTAATGATGTGCAGAAGGACCATTATCAATGGGGTTTGCATTCACTGGCCATATGTAGCCCTTACAGCAGGGGTGTGTTGGATGTATGGTGTGTACAGCCTCATCTCTCCTGGTCCCTTCCTCCCTCTGGAACCCCACTGGTTCCCCGCTGCTTCATCACCAGCACAACAGGATTCAGCTCCTTATGCACTTCAGCATAATTTCCTTGAGAATGAAGCCACATCCTTTTTTTCAGAAGAAAGCTTTACAAAACATATGTTGAGGGGGAAAATAATTAAAAGCTGTAACTGGGTCAAAATTGTTCATTTGACATGACCCTGAAGTAACTTTGTGGGACTGAAGCCAAGGACTCCAGTTATTTTGCCTTTCCTTGGTAGTAAAGGGGAACAGAACCTGGCCTGTTATCTACCAGGAAACACACCACTGGAGGTAATTTTGTCTTTCTAGAGATTAATTGGCTTTGCTCAGAGCAGGTCTGGAAATCAGCAGTCTATGGGCAACATAGCTGTAATCATAAAAGATTTATGTAAGGATATTCATTTCTCATTTCATTACAGCAGCAGTGTAGCCTAAAACCTATTTCCATAGGCTTACAAAACTAGTTTTAGACACCAGTATCTAATGCACTGCTTAGTGCTAGGTCCTTATGAGAACGGGCAAAATTAGCATTACGCTACCCCCATACAGCAGCTGCAAGCTTTCCAGTGCACTGAGAGACTGCCTAGAGAGACCGTACGGATTTCACTTGTCTTCACATTAGTAAAGTATTCCAATTTTATACATGAGTGTCCAGATTCTCAGCAAGCCTCTGCTGTTTACAGCCACAAAATTTGTCAGCTCATATGTCTGAATGCTGTGATATTGTGAGAGTGGATGCAGTAGAAATTCCCCAAGCAGCTCTGTAGTTACGTCTCCCGTGTCCAAAAGACAGCTGCAAAATGTGCTCATTATTGCACAGTTGTATTCAAAGAACTACTGCACCCCAACTATTACAGATGGTGCTGCAAAAACATGGAGCTTGGTGTTTGTTGATATGAACAGCTTGGGCAGTGGGACTTGTGTAGGGGAAGGACAACCCTGGCTAGAGACACAAGGGTCAGTGCTATGTCAGGATAGCATCTAGGGACAACATTAAGTACACACTTCCCTGGAAATTATTTGTATTGCTGTGACACTCTCAGATGCCAGTGAAGATCAGGACCTGATGAACGGAGACATGTACCAAGGTTTCCCAGCCTTGCAGGGAGGGCTAGTGGGGAGCAGTAAGGGAGCACTGCGTGACTTGATGAGGTACGAAGGCAGAGGAGAGTCAGGACTGAGCCCACATATCTGTTTTTTAAATCTTGGTCCTAAGAGAATCCTGTCTTGCTTCTAAATTTTAGAGCACTAAATTTTTTCTAAATTTTAGATCCACTCTTTATAAATAGTCTTTGTGTTCAGCAGCTTAGATGAGAAAAAAATCTAGGAGGGGGTATATACTTTACTGCAGAGCTTGCAAAGCTCGCCAAATTCGCCTTTTCAAAACATACTTGTTAGTAGGAAGGGGAGGAAGTAATGGGCGTTTGACTAAGTTAATGTATTCAGTGAACCACTGGAGAGCTGCCAACTCACATTTTAAAATAAATGTCAACATTAATTTTTAAAGTTTAAACGCATATTTTGCATTTTTGCGCTCGTCTCTCTCTGGTGCTACAGCACTTTCTGAGGTGCAGGAGCCAGCATGGCCGGGCCTCCCTGGGGAGCTCCCCATGGAGGCATCCAGGAAGGGGTGCTTGGAGCACCACTGTTCCTATGGCACTTGCTACATGGGTGTAGTTCCTTCCTTACAGAAAAACCCTTACCTGCTGCTTAACTCACTTCAAAAAAAAGGAAAAAAAAGGAAAAAAAAAAAAAAAAAAAGGAGTTTATATTTTCACAGTGCTGTTCATTTCCTTCAGGCGATACCAAACTGAACTTGAGCAGAGTATGTGTGTTACAGATTATCAGTGCAATGGCATCTCCTATAAATAGGGTCACTGTAGTTATGTCAGAGCTTTGATGAGCACAAATTTAATTTAATCAAGGTATCTTTTAGTGTCGAGGCCCATCTGTTTAAAATTAGCACTATGATCTCTCTAGGCTCTCTTTAAATTCATGATGGTCCAGAATCTGTATCCCTTAAAGGCTTTTGCTGGGCAAACAGCATCCAAAGTGCTAAAGGGAAGGATATTTTTCTAAGGATGAAGCGCTTTTTGGAAAGCTCGTAGACAGGCAGTAAAAACAAATAAGTGAAGAAGGGGTTCTGCCATTCAGTGGGGGCTGCAGGGAGGAATTTGGCAAGAGGGAGGGCCGTGGAGGGTAGCACAGAAGCAAGGTGTAAGCAAGCTGTTCCTTGGCACTGAAATGGAAGGAAAGGTATTTCCAGATGGCAGTCGGAGAGACCAGCTGCAGAGAGGATAAGCAAACAGCCCTCCATGTGGAGGATTCCCCCTGGCCCTGGCTGAACCACCAGTGCAGCTGTGGCCAGGTAGGGCCATGGAAAGCGGCTGCCTCCTTGTGAGCCCACTCATGTGCAGCATGTCAGCTTGGCTCTGCAAACAGCAGGGTCTGCAAGGTTTTCCCCCAGGACAAGATCTCCCAGAGCAAGAGCATTAAGGAGGCTGAGGTTTGTCTCCCCTCTTCTTGACATGTGATGCAGGCCAAGATCCCCAAAAGTGACCCCCAGCTGCTGGGTCTTGTAACCTCAGTCCTTTCGGTCACCCCAGCAAGGTGGACCCAAATCACATGGAGCTGATTTTATCTCCACAGCACCATAATGTATAAGCCTACTGGAAGCTGATGTCAGTGTAGATTTGTTAAAGATATTTTGATTAAATAGGTCCACCTGGGAACATACCACATGAGCTTTCCCCTCCGAGAAATGCAAACACTATAGGCTTCTTCCTGAAATCTACAGCCATATGAGTCCCCTTGGCCACCACAGTCATCACCTTTGCCCCAAGGAGAAGAGTGCACTGTGCTTGCATTCAGTTAAACCCGGACTGCCTGGAGATGCTTTACCTTCCCCCACTGCTCTCCCTCTGCACCTGTGCTTTTTAAAGTATCAGTGGAATTTAAAGGCAGAGCTTGCAGTAAAAAAAAAGCTGTGTCTTAGCAAAAAGAGCACCTTTAATCACAGTTTGCAATGGCAGCTTGCACAGTAAATAATAGTTGTCTTAAAATCATATTGCTCCTGTCCAGCAAACTCCTTTCTGTGAATAGAAATGCCACCCAAAAGGCAAGGCAATGACAGTCTTCCCAGCTGGGATCCGTCTTGAGCCACCATGCCCTCTTTAGAGCCCTCTCCCCATCCATATGTGCTGCTCAGGACAAGCAGCATCTGCCCACTTGCACCCTGTTACGTGAGCATAAGTTACCTGTGTCCAAGGTCAAAGATTTAGCGGACCAGTGCCACTAAATAATTTTTTTTAGGTTTAGGCATTTTTTAAGACCTTCTGGTTGAGAACGCCCTTCTCTGTAATGAAACTCTGTCCCCAGGCATGTGTGTCACAAAACCAAGAGTTTGTGTCCAGCTTCACATGTGGTCCAAAGAATCCTGGAGTCCCCAAAGCTTTCCTGAAGAAACTGCCCTCGGACTGGCTGTAACTCCACGAAATGTTGCATTTCTGATGAAAGCGGCCTATCTAGTTTGTGTTGGTTCAGTTTACACACTCAACAAGGTTGAGGCCATAGTCTCCTCACACTTCCACCTTGACCATCTCAACCCTCATGCAGGCTGTGAGCTGAGGAGAACCACCTCGGCTTTTCCCACTACCTCTTACCTGCCTTTACTTAGCTGAGAAAACATCTCCTCCCTCTGTGTTTGTCTGTTTACAGCTCTGTCTGTAATGGCTGCTGCAGTCTCCATGAGAAAAGACAACATTAAGTTGCTGGTGAATTACCCACGTTCATGGCATACTTTTGTGGCTGATGGTATGAATGACCTGCCCAGGGGAGGACTGGGCCACTGTGAGACCATCTGAAGCTCTGAGTCACCTCACTGAACTGCAAAGGCTGAATAAATTCCTTGGCCTCAGTGGAGTTTACCCGAATGACCCAAGGCTACAGATGTTTTCCATTTCTCCTTTTGAACTTGCTCATTAATATTAACCAAAGTCATTATTAATTCCTTTTTTAACCTAAAGTGAAGATTATCCTTACTGTCTGTCAAGTATGCAGTAGCACTCCTTAAAAGCAAGTATTTTATGTAGTAACTTCAGATTAATATATATGCAAATAAGATATTACAGATTAATTAGTATGCAAATTAAGCCATGGATTATTTGTGTATACACATCTTTCCAAGCCTACTGCCTAAATGGGCTGGCAGGTAGCCTGTGTGCTTGTTCATGAACCCATATGTATTACTCCATGGTAGCTGTGAAGTGCTCTCTGGTGTGCATGTTATTTCATCCATCTCTGCCCAAAGACACAATGCTAAACATTTAAAAGAACTTCCATATTTTTAAAAATAATTTCTCATGCCTATAAATATTTGTAGCTGAGCTGCTGATCTTCAGCTAAGGTCATGTACTTAGGCTTTAAAATATCAGCTTTTCCAACTGAAATCACTGGTGGGACACTATTTACCAAGCCACCAAAATCCCTGAGAGAGGACAGATTTTACCCAGGTCATTATAATACCAGCAGTGTAAGCTGCAGGAGGGTTATTTGTAAGTGCATGAAAGAAAACCCAGAGTTAGCAAACCAAAAATAACTTCAGAGCAGCTGTTCCTGAATCAGTGGGTTGATGGGGATGACACAAGCACTGTGCTGGAGGTCCTGCACAAGAGCTGCTTTCCTTGTGGTTTCCCTGGCACAAGTAGGGGCCAGACCCAGCCAGTGACACCCAGGAAAACCTGTCTGTGTGATTGGAGGTGCAAGGGATAGAGCTGAGAACTCTGGGGATGACTGCTCTGACAGTTGCATCTCCATGCCCTTTGTCTTTCCCAAGCTATAGGTCGCATTCTCCTCTTCACACAGGTTTGCACCCTACTTGTACAAGAGACACATGGAATTTTGCTGCAGGTGTTAAAACCTGGGAGCTAAAGGAGTGTATCCATGGGGTCTTCTCATGGCCCACAGAGCTCTTACGGTGTTCCCTGCATAATTTTCTTCCTCTTTTCCAAAACAGCATGGATGATCTCTCAGTGCATCTGGAGTAGCAGTCAGCTTTTCCAAAGCCTGTTTTCCTTGCCTTCTATCACTCAGCACACCAGCAACATGGGGCCAGTTTGGTGGGAGGCTTTAGTACAGCCAAGTGTAATGATAAGCTGTGGGGTGGACCAGCCTTCTGTTTAATTTAAGGATGTTTTCCCTATGTTTTGAGCCCAACAGTGAAAGACCTGCATCCAGCTGCATTCCACTGCCTCATTACTTCATAGATCATCTCAATAATCTCATTCCAGAGCTCCCACACTCTATTCCCACTTCTCCAACCATTAGCCAAGTGAGCTGGGTTAAATTTCTTGCTGCATAGAGGGAACTAGAATAGACTATGCAAGAGCCTAATTAGCAATCTTTTCCTTTTACAGCATATTGAAGTTTTCTAGGCAATGAGCCATATTCTTTCATAGCCTTTCTCCTTCCCTCCCCCTTTCATTTTTTTTTGGTAGCTTCTAATTTTTTGTTAAAGGATAACAACATTATTGACAGCACAAGATACTTTCTTGCATACCACTAAGCGTTAAAAAGGAAAGTGTCAGATACAGAATATAAGAGAAAAGCAGAGATAAAGTGGCTAGGCAGGTTGCAGGAGCTATACATACAGCCGTAATAAAAGCTATACCAGTAATTTGTTCCTAGTCAGTTCCTGTCTTGAGGCTTTCCTCCAGAGTTATTCAGTATTACCTGCCAAGGAGGACAAGCAATGAAGCCTCCCAGTTTTCTTCACTGGGCTGTGTTTCTGGTGTGGGCTGCTTTGGCCTGGCTTTCCTGCTGCTGGGGTTCCCTGGTTGTCTAGTTCCACAGACAAATGGAAGTGTCTCTTTCTGTCTGTGTGCCCCCCGGGCCAAGAGCAATTTAAAGTTGTTTGGGTACACGGCATGTGTTCAACTAAAGTACAGTCACTGCAAATTCCTAGATAACCAGAGGAAAACCCTGTGTGAGCCTTTTATAGACCTATGTTTTGGTCTTGAGATTTGGTCACTGACCATCTAGAGTGTGGATGGTCCACGTGAATAGTGGGTAGCTATTAAAATGATGAGCAGAGTGAGGAGAGGCAGTCATTCAACAGTTGGTTCTTTGCCATGGGAGCTTTTTCTTTTCCCTGGATGTGCTGAAGGAGGAGTGATTGTGGAAGGTTCAGGTCCACATCCTTTATCTGCTTCATGTGAGGATTTAATTCTTCTCCTGCAGCATTAATAAGTGCCCTGGGCAGTCAAGTTAGATGTTTTTCCTCTGTCCCAATCAATGTTTAATGACTTCCACTGAAATGACGGAGGCAGGCTCACCTTGAAGAGTCAGTGGTGTGTTGGGCCGTTTCCAGGTCGTCTCTATAAAACTGGACCTGCTTCTTAAGGATTTGATTAAGTTCCCAATGAATTCAATAGCAAAACTGCTATTAAAACCTACTGGAGCAGGCCACATGGTAACAAATGTTGGATTTTAATTTATGATAATAATATCAATGCTAATGCTGGCTTTGCAGTGAACCCCTGGAATGGTGGAATAAGAAAGACGTGAGAAAGAACAGTGAAAAAAATGCTATTAATTCAGAGACAGATATATTTATTTCAAGTAGATTATTCTTAGAAACGCTCGTAGCATTATTTACAAGAATCTTTAAAAATTGCAGTGCTACAAAACTGAGATTCATCACTGAGGTAAAACATTTCATTATTATTTCTCAAATCAATTCCCCCAGCAGAATATGAATTACAGGATTTCAGCCAGCCTTTTCAAGAAACCTCTTTTAAAAATTTACATAGCTTATAACAGATTGCCAGAAATATTGCAAGCAGCCATTAATTTACTCCTAACCAATTAAAGCCCGTGCTAACACATGCACTGATATGCACACACTTGTTCCTAATTTTTCTTCTGCGGTTAAGCATGAACAAAAAGACATGCCTTAGAACTAAAAAGAATTTGAAGGCATTTTCATGCTTTCTCTTTTTTTTTTTAGACTCAAGGGCAAATGTGCCTTTGATAAATATCATTCTGGGTTTTTTTCTTCCAAAGAAGAAACCCCTTTACAAATCCCTACTTTTTTTTTTTTTTTTTTTTTTATGCTGTTGATTGGCAGGTAGATTTGCAAACAGCATTAGAAACAATGTCTCCTTTAGCTTCTAAGTTTTAAATTGTTAAAGTTTTAAATCAATTTATTAAGGATACTAGGTTGAACAAAGATATGGAACAATGGGATTTGGGCTTTTTCATATTACTGAATTGACAAGGTGATTTACAAAAATGGTGATGCTCACCAAGGTTCTTCTGGGAGCCCTGAGTACGAGCCCCTTTATTTGCTCTTTTTCTTAGTAGGGATTGTGCTTCTTTAGTCAGCTGTCATCACTCAGTAGTAAACTTTGTACCAAATATGTTAGTGAATTAGAAAAGGGGAAAACTGCGAAAGAAAGCTTGATAAAAATAGGAGAATGGTAAAATAAGTTATTTAGCCATCAGTAAATATGCTCTCCTGGTGTCTCAAAGTGGTGGTACTGGCTGTTATTCAAACCCACACACGGTGGAATGGAGATGCAAGAGGACTCCTGGCTAAATCCAGGCCTTCTGCCTTGCTTCTACAAATGAAAAATCTCGTTTATAGCCACCTAGCGTAAGAAAGTTTGTGAATTGGGTGGAGCAGCCTGGCTTATTCACAGGGAATCTCAGGGCAGAGTCAACCCAACTATGGCAGTCCATCTGCAGCAAGCCTGAAGGAGCTTTGGCTTATCCTGCAGTTCATGTACATCTTGTGAGTCAGTGCAGCTCACCCCAGAGCCATAGGAGTACATGAAGACTGGAATGGCCATTCAGGGTTCATGCTTCATACTCATTCTCCTTGCCAAGTAAAAGTCAGTATGAAAATTGCTCTGCAAATCTGTGGTCGCCCTTGAGACTTATCCATCTGAGCTGCTGGCTGTGGTCCACAGGGCAAGAACTGGAGCTAAGCATTTTCCAAATTATAATATAACCCAAGTAAGACAGATGAGGTTTAAAACATTGTGATCCATCCTGTGAACTTTCCACTGCGTTTCAGTTCAAGCTGTAATATTATGATCAGTGTAAAAGGGCTTGAAATAGTGGATTTACAATGGAAATGCTGCCCTGTGCACACTACTATACCTGGAGGTGTCAACACACTCATACACTCGTAGGATTAAAGCGCATCACAAGCACTTCTCTGGGGAGACACCATGAGTCCTTTTTCCTTCTCCTCTGGCAAGACTTGCCACCCTTCCACATCTATTAGTACTACAAATTTCAGCAGGAAAAAGAAAATCAATTCCACTTGAATATCATTCTTGATGGTCACTCTAACTCTTCTGATGGGCCCAAACAAAAGACTCCAGTTTAATGTGTGTGTATTTTGAGCTGTGCTCCTTGCTGACCCCCCAGTTTAATTTCCATCCTTCAGATAAGATGAATGGAGCGTGAAGCAGGTCATATCTCAAGCCACTGACACGTGGGTTACAGACAGAACTCACAAGCAGGAGAGGCAGCCAGTTTGTAGATTAAATCAAAGCAGTTCTGAATAGATGGGAGGTCAGCAAGGGCCAGCTTTGACATTTGATAGGACCTGGTGATCAATCAACTCTTTCTTGGGTCTTCCACATTTCTTGATGACAGTGCTTCTTAAAATAAATAAACAAACTCAGATAGGATGTGTCCAAAATGGCTAAAGAAGCTCTGTATTGTGTAAAACAATAGGCATTGATTATTATCAAAGATGATAATAGCAAGAGTTGTTTAAAGCAGCAAGCATGGAAGTTAGTGCTCTTTAATTGCAGGCATTTTATCTGCATGCAGCTGTAATAATTTTTTGCATGGTGTATATTATATCACTACAATTTTGGTAATAATCCAAAAGCATGTTAGCAAATCTTGGCTGTTTATGGCACTCAAGAATAATCAGGAGTCCTGTTTAAAAACCTAGTGTTACGTGAAAAGAAGACTGAGGTCATATCCTGGCCTGATGAAATTTGCCCCCTGCTATGTCATCCCTACCAGCAGGATGTATCTGGAGAGAGTGTAGGAACATCCCTGAGAAGCAAATGTTTGGCTGTGGGCATGAACCAGATCTCATGAAATAAAGTAATTTTGCCCAAAATTCTCAATGGGAGAAAGTCCCCCATCTTGTTAGAAACACCTTGTAGGGGAGTATTTGCAGCATCACTCCACACCAGACCTGTTTTGCCCTTCTGATGTACATGAGAATTTTCTCACCAGTGGAGCCCCTTGGAAGATCCCCCACTGCAGTGTGTTTGTTTTCAGAGACAGCATTAAGCTTTTCTGGGAGAGTACACAGCCTAGAAGGGTTTGTTGTGACAAAATGGAGCTGTTCTCTGACAAGTTTACAAGCAGATTGGTTTGGTTGGATTTTTCCATCCTTAGTAAGATAAATGCTACGGTTTCTTGCTCCCCCTCCTTGCTTCGTGCAAGAATTGGAACTATGGCATCTATTTGGGGGGGCTGGCTATGGAATCTCATTAGAGATCATTGTGAAAATATTGGGGTTTGGGATAAAATTAAATTTAATAAAAACTGCCAGAAGTTTCTTTTTGGAGCTAAAGAAAAATAGATGTAAAAGCCTCATTCTGATGGCAAGGGATGTGCTGTATGAAATGGAGAAGATATGATGAGAAAAGCAGGATTCAGAAGCTGGTTTAGAGAACGGTGAATTTCCCCAATGAGCCACAGACTTCCCTGTGTGGTCTTAGCCTCTAGCTCATGGTTCATAGTCCAGGGCTAACGTTTCCTTGCCTTGGGGGATAAACTACTTTCATCTGCAACAATATAAAGACAGTAGGCACTGCAGTGATGGAGAACCACATAAGTAACTTGACAGGCAGAGTAATGGGCTTGTGTTTCAATGCTCTGCTAAATAAGACTCCCTGGGCATCCCTGGACACGCACTTTCAGGAGAAATGAAAATGTCAGAACGTCTCGTTGCTGCCACAGGAATTTTGCGATCTCAGAATGGTCAGTGCCACATGAGGGCAGGGTTGGGCAGGGCCCCTGAGCCAGGTAGTGACCATCAAAAGATGTTAACTTTCACAAAAACCCATTTGAGAAGGTAGGAGAGGGGAATCTGCTATTGATAGTTGGAGATGGAGCTAGAAACCCCTGACTCTTTTTGACTCAGGCTACAGTCTCTGGGCATCTCTAGTTCTCTGTACTTTTGAAACTCAGGTTAAGAGCCTCTTG
>JAAGNO010021337.1:0-10193 GCA_033439905.1 Ceryle rudis | reverse complement strand
CTCTTTTTGACTCAGGCTACAGTCTCTGGGCATCTCTAGTTCTCTGTACTTTTGAAACTCAGGTTAAGAGCCTCTTGGAAATGAGGTCCATCTGCATGCCTGACAGTGTGCCCATTCTATACCAGTCAATGTTCGCTCACCTCGAAAAAGTCTTCAGTTCAACACTAGGATGTTGCATATAGGATGATAATTATTAGGGTTACATGAAACCACTGCTATAATTGGTGAAGAATTAGATAAAATGGTGCTGTAAATTAATAACTTCCTTAGAGTCCCCTCTTCTTATGTGTTTCTTTTTTTGGAGTCCCTCAACTTACCTCACCTCCACCATATGCTGTTGGAATCTTCTCCAGTGCTTACCCATTTTTTTCTCCATGTTAGCCCATATCCTTTCCATTTTCATCTGTCATTTCAGAATAAATATTTGTATATGGCCATTTTCTCATCAGGATGCCCCAAATCAACACTAGGTGTGTGCTTGGAGGGAAAAGGAAGGTAGCAAGGTTGTTGAAGATGCTAAATATGTATTCCCTGTGAAGAACACAGATTTGTTTTTCATGAAGAACTTCAAGCAAATGCTGTTCATTTGATAAGAGATGTATCTGGGGAATACTTCTTGTGATCAGTGATTCAGAGAACATTTGTGAGAGTCTTAAAACCATTGTGAACTGCAAGAAGTTATTTTAAGCTAAAAGGGCTATCTTGAGGGAGGGCCACAACAGCACCCCTGGCTGAGGGGAAGAGGCCCAGTGCAGCCAGACCTGGTCTGAAACTCAACTACTGCTTCAGATGGGGCTTTGAAATAGCTCAGAAATAATCTGACTAAATATAAAGTGTAACTGCATTTTATTACTTCATTTCACTTTATAGCAACTCTTCTCTCAGTTTTATAATTGAGAACTTAGTCCTTTGCTCCGCTGAAATAACGGGCTGTCTTTGTTTCCAGGCTGGCAATGGCACGCAGAGCAAATCTGACATCTCACACGACTTTACTCCCCAGAGGGTGTGCAAGAAAAGCAGTGAGCAGCACTGCAGTCAGATCCTCGGGGAGCCTCTGTTCAAGGGCAGATCTGGGCGGGGCGGGACACAGGGAACTGGGGATTTTTTCCTGCAAAGCTAAAAGAATTAGCTTTGGGCTGGCAGAAGTACGCCCCAGCAATGGGTAGCTCTCTTGTGTCACAGATAGCATCTTCCTGGACAGCCTGCAGAAATATTTTGAATTTTTGCAGATTTTTATACTTGAAATCCCGGAGTGTTTAACACATTGCCTCCCAACAACTTCCTCAGGCTTCAGGAGATGAACTCTGGCATTAAAAGCAAGCAGTGTAAGCAGCCTTCAGGCTCCTCAAATGCCCTCTTCTTCCATAAAACCCCCAGTCCACCTCCTCTTCAGAGACTACTACTAAAACTGTTTCCATTTTTAGGGATCTGCGAAAAGCAAGTTATTCTGAAACCAATACATATTTTGTTCCTACTCCAAGTGCTGACTTTGATAGCAAAAGGCCAGCAACCAGAAAATGGTTTGAATTCCTTCCAGAGAAGGGAGGAGCAAATGTAGACATGATGTAATGAAGTACTACATGTGGTGCATGCATACACCCGCACCGAGTGCTAACGATGAAGCAGAAGGCTCTCCAAGACCTTTAGGACATTCTTTTCCCACATCCGTCCTCAACCCCCAGTAAGTCTGTGCCTGGTGCAAGATCCATCACTTGCCTGCCTCATTGTAAGGAACTGTAGAAAAATATGCAGCCCACTCTTCAGATACAGTTTATTGTTGACAGATGCAGAAAGATATGAGGCAGGAGAAAAAGAAGCTGTTCGGTAGAGTTCATCTTTATTGCTACGGTTTAGCAAAATATGTCTGAGTGAAGCAAGAATGGCCCTTTTGAATCATTTCTTGCATTTATTATACAGCCTGTGGGAGAGAGGAATGCTTGAGGCAAGCTTGCTGCACAATTTCTTGTAACAGTGCTTGCTCTGTCTGTATGTGCTGAAGAGCTCGCTCATGTATGAGAGCCCAATGAGATTAGAACCATTTCTTTCCTCCCTGAGATTTGTCCTTCTGAAAGTGTCTTTTGACTTAAGCACCTGGTCTGAGATAAACCAGTTTGTCATCACAGTGTTTGATCATCCACTATGAGGAAGGACAATTTTGGCACAAGGTTCAGATAGGAGAATCAGTATTTCTGAATTTAACTCCTGAAGTATTGCGAAGGTTTTTCCTTCACACTAAGCAGACACTTAAAATACATATATCATGGAGCCGTGGATTTCCAGCCACATGCAAGAATCCCTTTTTTCCATGACTAGTAATCACGAAAATTAAAAGGTAATTGAAATGCTTTAGGAGGAATTAAAACATAGGATGGATACATTATTAGTCACACCATAATTTATTTGGGAAGTCTCTGCTTTTTTTTTTTTTTTTAATATTACATAATTTTGCTCTCTCCTAATTCAAATACTTTCCAAGCTCTCCAGAACACTATTTCCTCACTTTTATTCACAGTCTGAAAAGCAAATGCCATTGCAAGCTGCCATGTTTTTCACGGTTCATTATTGTACATTTTCTAGTATGTAATGAACTATCCCCATGAAAATTTGCTGTGAATTGTCTTGTAATTGCCTAGATATGAAGGAAAATGTGGTTAGAGTAAAATAACATTAACGTTAAAAATAGGAAAATTGCAGTCAATCTGTGTGAAGAGAAATACTCCATCTCGTCACAGAAAGAAGCAAGTGTGCTGAAAAGAGCTAGTGGAGACAGGGAGTATGGCATACCTTTGGGATCTGGCCCTGATGGAGGAAGGACAGAGCAAAGACATTATCATAGGGGCAGGTCTCCTGCCCCAGTGGCCATGGGGAACCTGCTAGAGATTCTGCCTTCACCATTCAAGCTTCTACCTAAAAAACATATTAATTAGTTGAAGTATACTGTGAGAAGCTCACAGGCATTATGGGGAGTTGGATGGGTTAACTTGTGAAAAACCACAGAGCAGAGCAAGAAAAAGAGTGTAGGAGGAATTAATGAGAGGGAATCCTAGAAGTGCTGTTAGAAAAAATAAGGGTAATTTTAAGAAATATGCAGAAAATACAAATGTAAATATAAACGTGAAGAAAAATGTGCACAGGGAGGTGATTCTCATGCTGCAGGATTTTGCAAATTGGGCTGGAGAAAACTCTGTCATGAAAGAGCAAACCATTTGCCTAACAGTGAGCAGGACCAAGTCATGTAATAAAGCTTTTCCGTTCCTGTGTCTGGGACTGGGGAATTAATGCTGGGTGCAGTGCCAAACTATGTGTGTTAAATATGTCTCTGTCAGCATTGGGTAGAAGTTAATTTTGTATGTTGATGATCACATAATCCATACAACACTGTACCCAAGGAAAGGCAGGCAGTTAACCTGGGAGCAGAGAATGTTTATTTCATGCTTGCCTTGGGGTAAGAACTAATGGCACATGTTGTAGAAACAGCATGCTAGATACCATCTTGCTTTTATTTAAGTGTACTGATTTATCTCCTGCGGGAGGTGGTGGAGTCCCTATCAGCTCTTGAGTCATTTAAAACTCGACTGAACAAAGCACTCATGAATAGACTCTTGGGAGCAATCATGAACTGCTCGGGGATGGACAAGATTAAATACAAGGTTTTTATCCAACTGTCGTTTTGTGGATATAGAGTATTAATCGCTCGGGTGAGAGCGGGGCACTGAAGTGAGGAGATGCTGGTGTCCCCTGGCTAGGATCTTGCTTGACCTCTATGCACAGCAGCAAGGAAGGTGCCACCACACCCCCTGTTACAGGGTGATTAAAATCAAAATCTTAAAAAATATTTTTGAGGTATGCAAAATAAACACTCCTGGGCTACAGAGCTATGTGCTCACCTGTGGCCCGACAGCCATGCTCCTGGGTGCTTCTTCCTCCCTTGCTCAGTCACAGCACAAAGCAGTGTTTGGAGAAAAGCTGCTGAGAAGAGGCATGTTTGTCACATGTCTCCAGCGTGTGATGCTTTTCAGCCATAAATACACGTGGCTGTCAGTGTGACAAGATAATTATTTTATTGGTAGGTTTTCAAGATAAATATGGGCCAAAACTTCCTTGTTCTACTCCTCAGAGAAACTTCACTGAATTAAAATCACCATTCTTCCAAGCAAAACAGATTTGGCCCTAAATCATAATTCCCTGGTTGTTGGCACCCTGCAATTTAAATCTTTTCCATAACAAGGAAATAAATCTTTTTAAAAGTATATTAAAATCGGTATTGATTATTCCAAGCAGCAGCACTGCATTCAGAACCATAAATGTTATTTTTAGGATCCCAAGATAAAATAATTGCATCAAAACTGTTGTATTAAAAAGCAACTATGGTTTAATCATGTGGTAAATTACTAGGATTTTTGTATGTGGAATTTATAGGGCACCACTTCTTTTAGATTGAAAGGGAACGTTCCCGATTTAGCTCTGATTACTCATCTACAGATGGGGTTAATGTCATGTGTCTCTTTGGGGATGTATCTTCCTAAGTAATGATGTCCTTATTGTGTGCTCTATGGATCCATTGTCAAGATGTCTTTAAATATATTCTTGATGGCAAATGGAGGTACCAGCAAATTATGTGTTGAATTAACGGGTAATTCAATCCACCTTGGTGTTAATCTTATTGCAAAATAACAAGCTACATAAAAGCCATTTAAGTGCAATTTTAAAAAATGGTTTATGAGATTTTAATCAGAAACGGATTTTGCTCAATTACCTTTAGTCTCCTCTATAAAAACATTGAGGCCAGATCCACCAGGTCTCCCAGTGCCGGCCTTGCAGCACATCCATGCAGCTGGTTGGACTGGGGTGCCACCAAGGCAAACTTGTGTGCCCCATTACCATGTGAGAGGGAGATGGGTTTGGGAGAGTAGCTGTTCCTCTGCTCCCCTGCTTGCCTCTCTCACATGCCTGACATCCCTGGGCCAGTGCCCCATTGAGGGTTGATACGACCTGCTCGCTGTTTCTGACACTTCACCTTTCCTTTAGCTTTGTTGTCTTGAGGAAGAAGTGGGGTGATAGGTGTGAAAATGCTCCGTGGCACTTAAGACAAGGAAGGCTTGCTCTGGGTGGAGTGGAGACGAGCTGTACGTCACCTCAGATGGTACCGTCCCTGCTGTGGCCATTTCCTTATGGGATTGAGGATACCAATAAGTGTCAGTGTTTTCAGTTCCTGGAGCATCTCATTCTTTGCTGGGGGGGGCAGGGCTCATGTGACTTTCCTGCTGCTTCTTGGGCATCTGTGGTTGGAAGGGTCAAAGCAAGTCACTTTGCAAGGGCCTGCACCAGTGCTGAGCAAATTGTAACACACAGAAGCTAGATCCTCTGTGCTTTCTGTTTTGCAATTTTCAGGTTCATTAGCTATGCAAAACTATTTGCTCATCCACTACCAATTGTCTTTCTATTACACAAATAAATTGTTTGGTTTGCTGAGAAGTGTGCGCTCTTTTGCTTAATTTTCAGGCTGCTTGTTTCGCTTCTGCTCCAGCTGCTGCCAGCAAAAGGTTCCTCAGCTTCTGCTGGTCTCCTGCGCTGCTGCCATGTATTCATAAGCTTAGCAGAAGAGTTATAGATGACAGATCTTCCAGTCAGATGCAGAATTCAAAAGCCTGTGTTTTTTCCCATCTGTAAAGAGTTTTCCGTTTGTGACTGTATACTGTCATGGGGGCCTCATGTCAGGTTGATTTGAAATGGTCAAAACTTAAAATTCATTCCTAGAGAAAGAGCCATATTCTTGGAAATGCTCTGTGCTGTGCACTCCTCCCCTAGAACAACTTTTAGACCATCCTGTGACAAACTAACAGCCAGCAGATGGGAAATTCAGAGCTCATCAATCCCAATCATTCATTCCACAATTTTTTTATACATGGCCAGTGTTAATCATAATGTTTCTTTTAAAGGGATGTGGAATCCGTGTCTGAGCGGCTACAAAATACCTTGGTATGAGCCTACAGCTGGATTGTACATGCAAAGGTATCTGGATCTGAAAGCATGGGGCCTCGATTGGCTAAAAATGCATCTGTGGTCAAATCTTGTTACGGTCAAACTGTTCAGGAGAATTAATGATAACCGGCATCACTTGCCTTAGGAAACTGTTTTGCCAGGGAAGATGGACAACTTTGTTAGCTAACACCTAGATCTAGCCATCACGCTCTGCAGGACATTAAGCGACAAAGATGTGATTAGTGTGAACAGAAACAGACAAGAAAAGAGTTTCCCAAGCAGTCAGAAAGAAGTCTGCAGAAGTCCTCAAGAACTAGTCTGTCCAAGTCATGTTTCTTTTCGTATTAGCAGCTCCCCTTACAGATGGGCACCAAAGAAGTATCACTAGTCCCTAAGTCTGTTCTTCCTGAGCTGAATCCTGCCTTTGTATTCCACTTTATGATGTATTCCCTAAGGGATGTGGCATAGAAATTGAAGCCAAAGAAGGGAAAAGCAAAAGTAACTTTATAATAACTCTGCTCCTTCTGGATTTTGGCTTACGGAAGCCAGACACATGATCTGTGTTAGCACAGACTTTGCAGCTGCTCTAACTCACAGAAAGCTTCCCAGGGCTCCTGTTCTGTTGCACAATCCCACACCCAGAAGTCTATGCCTCTCTCCTGTCCTTGTACCACCCTGCCGCCCACAGCTAAGCAAGGTAGCCTTGGACCACCAGTGCTGTCTCTGCTTCCCCACTGCAGGGATATTGTCACCATGTCCTTCAGGTGTCCTGCAGAGCACACCTATGCCACCAGAGCAGCCAGGCAGAGCACAAGTGGGGCAAGAATGATCTTTACTGTCTCTCTCCAGAAGAAAATCTGTATTGTGAATAGAGCTCTGCACAATAGATAAGGCTTCTCAGATGAAAAAATGCTTCCCCTTCCCTGCAGAGTCTAAAATTTCTTCTGATGGTGATGATGCCTTGAACAATGACAACCTTCATTCATCTCTTCTGTCTAGGAGAGAGCTGAGAGTTCATGTTTTAAGCTCTTTCACTGCACTGAAGGCACATAAAAGCCTCTCATCACTGTTCAAACGCAGTTCTCTGTTAGCAGTTATTTAAGCAGGAGATGCTTTCCCTGCTCCAAACCTTTTTGTATGAAATCTGTCCAGCATCATGTGTGGCATCAGCCAGCAACTGATCTGGCATACACTGTGCTGGACACACAGTAATGGATAGTTAATTGACCTGATCCAGCAGTCAGCCCCTTTCCAGGACAGCAATGATGATTTTAAAGCTTAAATGTCATATCTTCTTTCTATCTTTATGTCATTGTCGTATGTTAAAACAAGAAATAAATGAGACTTAGAAGGCACTTTTGATTACTACAATATTTCTTCACATGCTTCATTTGCTGGGACATTTGTATCAGCCAAGTTGTCTTTATTTGCCAAACTCTGTCAGGACTCAGGGCTTGCCCTTCTAGCAAAATCCGTTTTGATCTCAAACTTGTTTTCAGCTTTTGCCTCAATATTTTTATTGCTTTCCCAAAAAGCTAAAATAAACCCAAAGAACAATCAAATGCTATTTGATTTATTTTTAGGTGCCAACAGTGCCTTTTTTTTTCCCTCTTAAAAACTCTTTTGTTCATGAAAACAATGACCTTCTTCTTCAGAGAAGGTACTTCTTTTCTCCTGGAGCTAACACAAGAAGAAGAATGCTCTTGCATTTACATGATTTTGAGCAAAGTTTACTCCATGCCTGGCTTGCCCCAGCCTTCTTCTGTGACCTTGGATGTATCCCCCAACTCCTGACAATTTTCCTAGCCAGTAATCAGGCTCTGCAAAGGTATTGCCAGATTAAAGGTCAGGCTTTCAAAAGTGATGAGTGGTTTTGTTTCTCTAACTTAATCTATGGTGGCTGGGTACTCCAGCACCTCTGAAAATGAAGCCCTGGTACAGAAATTTGATGTGAAGGGAGACATGCAGCAATGCAGGCACCTAGAATCAATAGTTGCTTGTGAAAACCTTGGCCTATGCCAATGAATGCTTGTAAAATACTTCAATATCCAAATATTGGACTAGAGAGAGTGATTTCAATGTTTTGAAGTTCTTCCCAGACTGACAAGTTTGCAGGATTCTGTCACAATATGGGTGGGGATAAAAAAAAAAAAAAAAGCAGATGTGGAAATTCTTCAAGGAGAAGATATTTTCCCAAAATGCTGCTGATTGGCTTTATTTTGGTCTGGTCCTCTTCTTTTAAAGCTGACATAAATCTTCTGAGTAAAGGAGCTTTCCTGGGAGCCAAGCAGATGTCTGCTGAATCACTGAGTTTAACTCTTTCTCAGCAGCCTGTGAGGCAGCACACACCCATGACCTGGGGACAATTCGCTGACCTACGCCCCGTGAATACCTGGCCTGTAATATGTCCATTTGCTTGTCTGCTTGCTTGTTGTCTCTTTTGCACACAGACTTGTGGGATCTGCAGTGGGGACAACACATCCTACCCTCCCAAGATTGCTTCCCACAAATGCCTCAAATCACACTTGAGCCAGAAGGTCTTCTCCCCAGCCCACCACCATAAGCAGCGCAAGGAGGGTGGATGCCCCCCTGCAGGCAAGTGGTGGCCACAGGTCAAAACTAGGTGGAAAAGGACTCAGAAGAGAACCTCATCCTTGACCAAAAATAACCCCACTGTTTAGGGGCTGTGGGAGGGGTGGGATCGCTTCTGAGGATTATCATGATTGAAAGGTGAGACAAGTCTCCTGAAAAGGTTATTGTCTCGAGCAGATAAATCCTTCAGCTGGTTGGGCTTTTGTTTGTATACCTCAAACAAAGAGCCAGCACAATCAAAGAGCTGTAAGATCTTTTTTTTTTTTCTTTTTTTTTTCCTTTTTTTTTTTCTGCCTCTGTACTGTTCCCTTTCATTTTTGCTGCCCACGGAAACTACCGCGCCTCCCTATCTTCTGCTGAATATACATCAAATAGGAGGTGAAGCTCTGCCAGTCTTCACAGGAAAAGCCAGGTGGCGAGGGGGAGGGCGTCTTGCATGCTGCACTGTCTCATTAATTTATTTTTCCTCCTCTTTGGGGAAAAAAGTAAACGTGGGTGACCTAGAGCAGGCTGAAAACTGTGTGTGTATCACAGGGTGAGAAGGAGCCTGTGAAGCCTGTGACGAGTGAGGGCTGGCTGCTTCTGCCACTGGACTAAAGGGGTGTGGTCTGTGTGGCAGGGCTGATCCTGAAGAATCTGGGGAGGCTGCCAGGACCTCCCAGTCCAGGATAAGCTGGTGCAGGCTGTGTGTCTTTTATGGATACAGAAAGGGTGCTGCCGCTGTTCACACCTGGTAGAATTTACCTATTCTTCTTTAGGAAAAAGGCTTTTCTTGAGCTCCTCTAAAAAAAACCCAAAAAACCTGGCCTGACCTCAGAACCACTTCAGGTTAACATTTTTCCCCTTCTCCAAATGCCTCTATCTCTTCCCTTAGTCTCACTGTAAAGTGTAATCTGCCTATTCAAACCATCACTGCTGTGTGGTGTTCCCTTCTGCAAATGTACCAGATACAGTAATGGCAACAAGCATTACCTTGGCCTGAAGAAAAGCATTGGTATCAACCTGGTTTATTGTGCAATTTATTCAGCATGAATTAATCTTGGAAATCTTATCAGAGAGGCCACTGCCATTCTTGCGGTGTGTTCTTGCTTTGTGAAGCCTTTGCTTGAGGGGCTATTTCTAACATTCGGCTGGTTTTCTTCAAGGGGTTGTGTTATTAATTATCTTGCTTACAAGCAGGATTCACTGACTGCCTAGCAGTAGGTACCATACTTATTTTAAGGAAAATCAGCCTCACAGACATGTAGAAGAGCTGTCAGATACAGGACCACTGAATTATACTTGCTTTGTTCATGGGTCAGAAAGGAAAATTTCTGGCTGTGTAATGCCCAGGACTATCACAGCAGGACCCCTGGGGAAAGTCAACACCACAAATGCCTTTGTATCCCAGCTTGTTGTACTTGGAAAGAGCCTTGAAAGTCCACATTTCTGAAACCAAATCTTTATGCGTATGGATATTGTCCAAGCATTGCTCTGGATCTTACACTGGAAGGTGAACTGAGAGCACGTTTTGGCTCAGGTGCTGTAATGTGTTTTTATTGCTCTGCTTTGAAATACATCTTTACATTTCTCCCTGGAGCACTAGGCCGTTCTGACAGCTTGAACTCTGTCTCCCATAA
>JAAGNO010021333.1:0-20809 GCA_033439905.1 Ceryle rudis | reverse complement strand
TCCTCGCAGCGGCCGAGGAGGACTCTGCCCATCCTGCCTTCGATCCCGGGCTGTGTGTTCCTGAACCCGGCACCAGAGTCCAGCCCCTGAACCCAGCTCCCGTCTGCTGCGGGGCCAGCATGTCTGCTGTGGCTCCATCTGGTTCTCGGATCTGCTGTCGGGACTGGAGATGCTCCTCTGGAGCTCAATCCCCTCAACCCCTTTTCCCTTCAGTTAAAAAGCTGCTCTTCCTGGCTTGCTCGTGGCTTTTTCCCCTTGAAAAACTGGCTGTTCTTACCCATTTGCAAACGAGCAAATAAATGTTTTGCCTGCCCGTGCGGTGCCAGCAGCACTTTCCCTGTCCGGGAAAAGGGCGTCGCGTGGCGAGAGCTTCGTTTGCCGGAATTTGTCGTCTTCCCACCTGGGACCAGCGACAAGTCCTTGTGTGGGGGAACCCCGAGAGCGGCTGCGGTGCCCAAGATGGACTCTGAGCCCTCCCTGCCGTGCTGGGGAGCGGTGCAGTCGGCTGCAGCGGGAGCACAGGTGAAATAGAACCTGTGAGCACTCAGAACTAGGTGACAGTGGCCACCCCCCCGGCCCCTTGGCGCGTTCGGCAGCGCCTCGGCCGCTCGTCTGGCACCGAACTGTGATGGATGCTGCAGTTTTCTCCCAGCCTTAATCGTCCCCGTCCCATCCCCCCCCCCCCGCCCTGGTGAAATCTTAAAGGCAGGGGAAATCCAACCCTCCCACAATGGAGGGCCGAGAAAAGAGCCACCAGGAGGGGACGTGGCTGGCTGGGTGACCTCCAAGGTTTTGTTCTTGAGCTGTTTTGGGGGGGGGGATGTGAAACGTCAGCGTGGGAGCAAAATGTATAACGGAGTTTCTGAGAAAAGCGAAGACATCCCGAGATATATTTAAAGCAAGAGTCCTAAAAATAACCTCCAGCAGCATTTAAAGGGACAAGCTTCCAAATACCATCTCCCTCCCCAAACCCCAGTGTCCCTTTGCTTGTTGGACCCAGGATCTCCCAGCCCGTTTGGCATCGCTCGGGAGACGGTGCCAGCGAAACCTCCCCTGGCTAGGACTGGAGTTGGCTTTTATTGCCCCTGTTCCCCGTTGATTTCTGGCCAGCGGGATGCTGCCTGTTCCTGGCAGAGATGGAGTTAAGGGCTGCTCCGAGGTGCATGCTGGTAAGAGGTGGTCACCAAGCGAGCTGGGTGCCGTAGTGCTCTGCTACCAGCATGTGGCGAGAATTTATTATGGGAAATGTGGAACTGTTAAGTGCAGCGATGCAGCAGCTGCCTGACTGCTGAATAAGGACATTTTCTTTTTCCTTCTTTTCTTTTGTTTTCTCCTCTTGGTTGTTTGGTTTTTTTTTTTTCCCTCTCCGTCCTAAAGCCACCAGCCATGCAGCGCGTAGCCTCGGCCAGCGCGAGCCCGCTGTGGGGATGAAGGGTAGGGGCTGCTGGGAGACGGGATCCATCCGTTCTTTCTGCACCGCCGGCTGTCTGAATAAATTTCACAAGGGTTAGTGGCCTTCCCGGCGCCCTCCTGCCCTCGCTGCCGGACGGATCCAGCCCGGCGCGCACTGGGGAGCGACGGAGGGGGATGCTTTAGCTGGCCAGGTGCCTTCCCGGGGTGTTCGACCCCACGCAGGACCCCCGGGTGACAGGGAAATAGGGACAACGCTCCGCGTGGGTCCGTCGGTGGCGTTGGCGGGCGGGACGGCATCTCGCCCGCGGATGGGGCTCTTGGGCGTCACGTGCCGTGTCCTCTCCCGGGGTGGGGGTTTATGAAGCGCGTGGCACGTGCTCTTTCTGCTTTCTCAGGTGTCTAAAGAAATACAGCAAGTCACCCACAGTTGAGATTTACTCAGCTCAGCAGCTAAGAAGGATCAGTTTTACGGTTGCTCGCTCTCTTCGTGCGCTTTTGATATCACAAAGAAGATCCTGGGTTGTTCGTAGTGGGTAAATCCGGTCCTGCTGCAGCCTGGTCAGACCTGTTACTTGGTTTCAGTAAAATCAGCTATATTTTTTTTAGTTATGAGCCAAATTCCTTTGCAGCCGAGATGGAACGAGAGTGTTTCTGAGCTGGTACTGTGACCCCACTGCCCACGCTTCAGCCTGATGTACAGCGAGAGGCAGAGCGCTTCTCCAGGAACAGCGGCTGGGAGAGTTGGGGGTGTTCAGCCTGGAGAGGAGAAGGCTCCGGGGAGACCTTCATGTGGCCTTCCAGTATCTGAAGGAGGCTACTGGAAAGCTGGGGAGGGGCTTTTCGTAAGGGCTTGTTGTGACAGGACAAGGGGTGGTGGTTTAAACTAGAGCAGGGTGGGTTTAGATTGGACATCAGGAAGAAGTTCTTCGCTCTGAGGGGGGTGAGACCCTGGCCCAGGCTGCCCAGGGGAGCTGCGGATGCTCCGTCACTGGACGTGTTCAGGGCCAGGCTGGACGGGGCTCTGAGCAACCCGCTCTAGCGGGAGGTGTCCCTGCCCGTGGCAGGGGGGTGGAACGAGGTGATCTTTAAGGTCCCTTCCAAGCCAACCCGTTCTATGACTCTGTCACAGCACAGGGTGTGTGGCTGTGTCCGCGCCCCATTCCAGCCCCAGTCAGCAGCGGAGCGCTCTGGGGTATGAAGTCACTACACAGCTACTGAGAACGGGAGACCAAGGGGGTCCAAAGCCTTGGCTCATGCCCCTGTGCCAGGGAAGGGCCGTGGCGAGCTCCTGGAGAAGGCAGCGCAAAGCGCGCTGTGCAGCAGGGACCCACGCGGAACGGGGCACAGCTCGCTGGAGGACGGGGGGCAGGGGACGAGCCGGGCTGTGCCACATCCCACCCTGCAGCTGGGCCTGCCACCCCTGCCGGGGCGGTGCCCCGTCGGGACTTGGCTCCCTTCTCGCCGCTGCGGCTTCCTCCTGCAGAAAGGGACGCGGTCCCTCAAAGCCACCCGAGGAGAAACTCTGCCAGACGAAGGGCCCAGCCAGCTCCAGGAGGGAACTTACTGCTGCCTTCAGTAAGAACAGAGCGGGGCCCCGACATGGGCAAGCTAAAGCCGAGGAGACGAGCCAGGAACCTGCACTCCTGTCCCAGTCCCTTCCTCAGGAGACATCCTCCTCCTCCCTGCATGGGCAGCAGAGCCAACCCCAAAATGGCGAGGTGTCTTCACCCCGCCGCCTCAGTAGACTCCGGCCGTGGAGAGCTCGGGCCTTAATGCAAATGGTCCCTCAAATCTAATGCTTTTATCTGGAGGAGCTCACTCCCAGTGGACTCAGCAGCTTTGCCAGGAGGAGAGAGAACAGATCTTTTTGCTTTATTTCTTGGCTTTCTTGCCCTTGCCCTTCTGCTTCTTCTTCTTCTTCTTCTTTTTGGACTTGAAGGAGGAGCGGACCAAGTAGCCTCTCCAGAAGGCCTGGATGCGAGTGGCAGCAAGGATCTTTGTGTTCAACTCCTTCAAAGCTTCCTCCTCCTTCTCCTGGCGTATCCTACGCTCCTCCTCAATCTGGGAATACTCCTGGAGAAGCACCGCGTGTTTCTCCACCAGCAGCGACAGCTGGGCCTTCTCCTCGGCATAGGCAGCTTGAACCTCCTCGTACTCAGCCTAGCAAAACAGCAGATACCAGGCACGGCAACCCTGAGGCAATTCAGCAGCTCCTCCCTAGAGAAGGGCTCTTAAACCCATCCCAAACTCCGGCTGGGAGCTGAGCCCAGCCTTTCCAGAGGGGCTCAGAAAGAACACACGTGTCCCACGCCCAGGGAACTCCATGAGGTGCCAGGTCCTTCGTGCTCCTCGTAAAAACGCTCTCCTAATCCTCGCCGCGTTGCAGACACCTCCCGCCCTGCGCTGGGAGCTCTGGCCGGGCGACACGGGCGCAGGGCAGGCCCCTCCTGCAGCGCTGCCCTGTGGGTCAGACCCAGCCCGAGCTCACAGCTTCGCTAAGAAGCCGTGCGGGCACGTGGCGCGGAGCCCGGCTCGCGTGCTGACCGCCGCCGGGAGAGTGATGGGAGCCAGACCGCGTCAGCCCAGGTAGTTCTGACGGCCTTGCTGCACTTGCAGGCTCAGCAGCGGTCTATGCCTTGCTCAGAGCCTTTGAGGGAGCCGGGCAGAGGTGGAAGGTTAGTGGAACAGGCAGGGTGGTTGTGTCTGCCTTGGCAAGTTCCGCCCCAAACCTGTCATGAGACGGTGCTCCCAGCGGCCACCCGGCAGGCAGGAAACCCAAATAATCACAGTGTTAAAGAGCTGGCAGGGAGGGATCATTTGGTATAATTAGCTGCCAGCTTCTAGGCCCCTCCCGGCATTTTGCTCACTTAGGAATCCAGCAGCTTCCGTCCATCTCCATAAACAGGGTAAGACCGGGAAAGCCACCAGGGCCTCTCAGAGGTGAGGAGGGGGTTGGCTGATGCGATTGACAGCCCGGGAGGCGGTTAAGGTGGGTGCCACGGCAGCTGCTCAGCTTCTTAGCACATTTCTTACAGGGCCAGCAGAAACAGGAGCGCGGTTTGGACACCAGGCAGGGCCAATGGGAGCGGGGGATTGAAGCAAACCTGAAAACCCTGCGCCCGAGCATCGGGTGGGTGCATCTGAGAGAGCGTGGCAGCACATCTGCCCCCAAACACTCCGGGATTTAGCAGTGGATGTAACATTTTCTAGAGCCAAAGCTGCAGAGAACTCCTGAACGCACAGGCAGGACAAAGATACCCTTCCTGAGCTGCTTCTGAACGCAGAACTGCTCCTCACGCGCACAGCCTCCCGCGTCAGAGCCACGCGGACGGGAATCTACCCGAACATAGCACCTCGTGGGACATCAAAGCACTTCAAAGTGAGTACCTGTTTTTCTCCCATGTCTGCGTCGTATTTCTGGACCCAGTTCACAATCTCCAGCTCCACTCTGCGCTTCCTCTGAAACACAGAACCAGAGAGGTTCCCTGCAGGCGCCTGAAGCAAAATGGCATCATTGTACCTCAGCACCGCACCTCCTCCTCGGGACAAACTTCCTCCCTGTGACACCTACTCTGTCACTCTGCTCTGGGGACTTTTATGGGGCATTCCCTGAGGCCAAAAGGGCCTTCTTTTGTTTACAGCATGGAGCCTGGGGATTGAAATGCATCCGAAACAGGTAGGAAATGAACACTGTCTGATGGAATGTGGCAAGCCATCAACAATCTGGAGCAACCACCCTAAAACTGAAGCAGTGGAGAACTGCTAAATGTGAAAGGGGGACAGAGAGTATTCAAAAGATGGTGCCTTTTAAAATGAGGAGGTATTTCTGGCTGTGAAACAGTTTAACAGTGGCTATAGTGCAGCATAAGCAGGTACAGGTGGTTTACCCCAAGCTGCTCTGTGGAATCATCAAGAGGAAGATCAGCTCGAGCCCATGACAAGTGCCACACCATTTCCCGCGTGACACCGACCCGGGATGTCCCAGGGGCTCGTAGGCTACCATGAGCTCAGATCTCAGCTATTTAGGACCCCAAGTTCAATCTCGGGCCACACAGGGCTAGAGGACATGCTGAGGAGGGGCCGAGGAGGCCGCTGTGCTCGGGAAATCCATCTTCCTGAGCATTAGAGTGAACCAACAGCGCAGGGGCTGCAGCCTCGGCACAAACCACCCGATAAACCCCCTCCACTGACGGAGGTGCAGAGGAGTAGATTCTGGACTGCACGCTTTGGCTCTAACTTGCATTTGATGCTTGGTCCGAGCCCAACCCCACTGCCACTTTACGTCATCCAACGCCAGAGTGAGCGGTCTCCCAGTACCGGCACAGGCAGCCCTGCCACAGGAGGCCAGTGCTTGTCTGGAGTGGAGCAAAATGAGGGGGGAAATGCTCCTCCCCCAGTTCTAGGGTCTCCACACCCTGTGTCACCAGCGTGTTCTGCTCAGGGCGGGGCTGTTGATACAGAGCCACCTGCCTCCTGCTCCTGTTTGTCTGTGTGTCTGTCTGTTTGCTCAGCACTGTGATAAATCACGCTCCCCCTCACTCAGCTCAACCCGACTCCTTGGCTCGTGTCTCCAGCAAAGCGCCAGACAGAGTAGGAACTGCTCAGCTCCCGAGGCTGGCTGCGCTCAACCGTGAATCCTACGAGCAACTCGAAACGATGGCTTTATGTAAGGCCAACGTGACATTCGCTCCGCTCGCCCTACACCAAACCCCGCGTTTACCAGAGGCCTTGCTTGTCCTGCTGTAGCCTCGCTGCTCTGCACCCCAGCGGGACCACAACCTCTCTAGCGCGCGGCATCCCCGTGCTCTATAAAGGTGTTCGCAGAGCTCGGGCAGCAGGAAGGAGGAGGACCTGTGAAGAGGCTCCTTCCCTGCTGTCGCTGCGGGGCTGCCTTCCCCTGGAATCAAGAGAGCGTGAGGACACGGCAGGTACACGCTGACAAACAGCATGTGTCCCCTGCCAGGATCTAGCAGGGACCAAACAACCGCTTGCGGCAGCCAGAGCTGACAGGACTACAAAAGGTTTGAAATCTCCTGCTCTGGAGCTCTCCTCCCGCTTACCTTCCGCAGAGCCAGCTCTGACGCTCGATGCTCCAGTACGAGTGCACTGAGTTGTGCTCCCAGCTGCTGAATGTCCTGCTGCAGCCTGGAGCACCTGGCCTGGGACGCTTGCAGCTCCTCTTCTTGCTGTTTTATTCCTTCCTGCTTGATCTGCTGGATGAAGGCCTTGCAATCTTTGGGCAGATCTTGCAAGACGGTTTTGAGGTCTTCAATCACTTTGTCCTTCTTGTGAATCTAGACCCAGAAAACAAGAGATAGAAATACCACCAAGAAATGCCATTGAGGCATAAGGTGGGCAGGAGAAGTAAAGCACCCATGTAAAGGTGGAGATCACAAAACCCCAGCAGGGTGGGGGCTGGAAGGGCCCTCTGGAGATCACCTGGTGCCACCCCCCTGCTCCACCGAGGCGGGGCACCCAGATCGGGGGGCCCAGCCGCCGGGACCGTTACCGAGTGCGCGCGCGCGGCCGCTCGCGGTGCGGTGGGTGGGGACCCCGAGGAGCCGAGCGCCCCCCGCCCCCCCGTCGGCCCTGGGCATTGGCTGCCCCCTCCCGGGGAGCGGAGGAATGCCAATGGCAAGTGCTATCCGGGCGGCGGGGCGACTCCCAGGCCAACAGCGGGGAGGAAGTGGAGGGTAGCGCCGCGCAAGACCGGTGGCGGCGGGGCAGGGGGGACTGGGTCGCTTCCCGGCTGGGCGGGGCCCGCTCTCCGTTTGTCCCGGTGGGGGAAGGGTGGGCGCGTTCCGCGGCGGGGCGTCCTCCCCCAGCAGCCGTTCCCGGGCACCGCGGGATCCCAGCGTGGCAGGCGCTGCGGACGGCCCCCTGCCGCCTTCCCCACCGCCGGCTCCTTCCGCCCCCGCGGCCGCTCCGCGCCTGACCCACCCCGCGGGCAGCGATCCTGCGCCTAGCCTTTCCCCGGGCAGGAAAACCTGGTAGCCCACCCTTAGCAGAGTGCCATCCCCTGCCTGCCTCCGCATGCGTCCTATCGACCGTAGAGACAATAAGAGAATGAACGTGTGTATAGTCCTTCTCTGACCACCGCGGTTTTTAATTGCGCTGCTTTCCGTCTCCAGCAAACCAGCCTCTCCAACCTAGAGGCTCCGGGAGGGGACTTGGGCAGTCGGTACAGTGCATGGCAATCGGCGCTAATCCAGGCGAGAGGCTTTGGGCACCAATGCAATACAAGAAATAAATGTAATATAACTCGAAAGGAATGGTCAAGTCTGCAAACGCAAATATTTTGCATCAGTGTAAAGTCAATAAATAAAAAAATGGGTGTGGATTTAGTAGAAACAGATTCGATTTAAAAAAATCAAAGAATATTGACAGAATTCTTTTTTTACATATTCACCCATCTCTAAACAGGTCCTATAGATTATTCATTATTGAGTTCAGTTGCTTGAGTGTTTTTTTTATTAAGCAAGCCTGTATTAATCATATATTGTTGATTTCAAATGGAGGGGACAAACACAATCATTATTTTCTTATTTGTTCTTCAGTGGGAATACCTAAAAAAGTGAGGTTAATAATTATTTTCTGTTTATTTCTGTCTTCATTAGATTCTGTGTCTGAATGAGGGAACAGAAGGAAGAGCAGATAGTGTTTAAGGAGAACAAAAATCCATCATATGTTAGGACTCCTGGTCTCTAAGAAAATAATTTATCTTTTAAGGGACATTTCGAGATGACTTTTCAGTGCTGTTCACTAAATTCTCTTCTACTGCAGTAAGACGTCTCCAAGGCAGGATACAGAACTTGTCACTGTAGTCAGAAATACAGAGTAATATTGTAAGACTCTCTCATACTTGTCAAGTTGGTTAGCAAGTGATGCTTTTGTAGTGGTGTTTTTTTGTAGCAATTCAGGCTAGGACATTGGTGGCCATGTTTGCTGCCTTCCCCTTAATCATGGTTAGAAGATGTAATCAGAACTTGATTTGTTCTGGTGGGATTTTGGTCCTAAATCTTGTAGAGAAAGGTCTCTGTTTTCCCTCCCATGTGTATCAGGAAGTGGGGAAGTTATTAGATAGTTAACAGGATGTTTACACTGACAATTCTGCTCACATCTTATTCTGACCACAGGGTTCTTCTCAGTATCAACACAATTCTGAACAGCCGTTTTAAGCTTCAGACTATTTTCATAGGCTTGGTAACACTGAATTGAAAAGTCATCCACAAGGAAACACCACTGTCTTCAAGAAAGGTAATATGGCTGGAGTCTGGTTTCACAGCATCAAGAGAATAGAACAAGTCTGGAAATATGGTTAGTTCTTATTTATTCTTATTTATTTTAACCACCTCTTAAATTTCTAGATTCATAGCCAATTTGGCCCTTGATTTACCAGATGACTTCTAGTACTGCTACAGCAGGACTCATTGATTTCAGTGAGAAGAATCTAGATTATCTATTGACGTCATTCCATTGATTAAAATACTGAAAATGGAATTCGCAAAAAATGAAAACGAATATTTAGAGTTGATCCCTAAATTTGTAGAGATTGACAAGCTGCTGACATCCAGGTACCCTAAGTGTTATTGCAACAATATCTGTATGCATATTGTAATCCCTATAATGATGTACATTATATCACCCTGTTGAAGAAACCTCCCAAAGAGCTTTATAAGTAATTTAATGAACAATAGGACAGTAGGTCTTGTAAGTAATGGTCTTGGCTCAAGGGAATTCAGTGTATGTTTTTCCAGCTGATTTTTCAGTCTTGCAAATTGGTTCATGACATTTCTACTTTTGTCTCAAGTAGATTGTACTCATTTTATTACCACAATTAAGTAAAAAAGATCCACAAGTAACTTCTATGTTTGCATTCCTCCGATCCTGAAAATATTTACAGAGGTAAATAAGGTAAAAAGAAATTGCAATTCATGGAGCTACATGATTATAAACTTTTATGTGAACAGATTGGCTTAAAATACAAGTGGGGTAATCATGTAAAGAGTGAGAAAAAACATAGCAAATGTGTTTCAATAATGTGTAGGTATTGACTGATAAAGTTATTGAGGAAATGCACAGGTCAGTCAATTTCTGCTCATGCCTTCTTTAGACTAAGCAGGCTTTTTTTCATTTTATGCCAAAAAAAAGTTTTCCAGCAATTAGTAAAGCTCTTCGAAATGTTTCATTAAACCTTAGGACACCCCATTTTGTGCCAAAGTCTATTACATATTTTTCTAAACATGTTCCTGTTACATACAAACACATCTTAGAAGTCCTAAGAAAAATAAAACTCTGTGGACTTGCCATTGTAGGTAATACACAGAACCTAGAGCAATGTGATAAGGCATCTGCCCAGTATTTCTAATGTAGAAGAGTGATCAAAAGGGCAGAGATGAGGAAAAGAATCCCAAACCCTCCAAATGACAAAATTGCAATGAGCAATAGGAGGTGGACTGTTTAAAAGATCAATATCACTCCACTCTTGTAGCATAAAACACAATGCTACCCTTCCAGTAAGTTTCCTCAAAATGACATATTCATTTCTAAATGACACTGTATCATTAAAGTCTAAAAACATAGGCACTAAGTTGTGAGCAGTGTAGGAGCAACACCTAGCTGTTCTCACCAACAGAGAAGTGACACAAAGCGAAAAAAAAGTTTAAGCTTTACTATAATTTTCACTAGAACTCTTATTCGCAGTTACAATTGAATATCCTGATGCAATAGTCAAGTAAATACTGAGTTTATAGTTCATTTTCTATAAGCCTGTTTTCATTTTAGAGAGATAACAAGTACGCTGTCCTTTACACCATTGCTCTCTATTGTCCATCCAAGTAGTCGTTGCCATTCTGTGTAGCCACAAGTCCTTAGCTAAAGGAGCCTGCAACAGAATAAAAAGGCACTCAAAAGTGAAGAAGTAGAAGTTCTAAATAGACTGTCTTCTTTGGTTCATCACTGTCTGTGATGCCTTGGATTGAAAACACACTAGCATGGTGAACCTATCATGATTTAAGAGTGAAGTTCACTGTGAGTAAAGCAGTATCTAATTTCTGGGGTGGGTTAGCACTGGTCCATTGATTAAAAGCCTTCGATTTTTCAAAAAGAATGACAGTTAAAATTGAATTAATAAGATGACCTAAAATACTGATTAATTCTTAATAAAACCTTTAAATATTTTTTTGCATTATAAAAACTAAAGTAGTTACTTAAATACAGTATGAAACAATAGCTTAAACTGTTTAATCCTTAAGGTTTTAAAAATTATTTTAAGCTGTCTCATCTAGTCTAGGGGGTGAAGAAACCTTCAGCTAACATATTTTAACCTTACATATTTTCTTTGCTTTTCTTGAATAGCAACGGAGGAAAAAAATATAAAAGCATTGAAGTGATGTACTGGAGGACTGAAGTATATCTTTTTCAATTCAGTGCAGAAATTTCCAAAGCAAAAAGTGTTAAGCAGCAGCAATAGTCACTTCAAACAAAACAAAAGCATGTACAGCTGCTACACAAAAATGTGTGGATTGCTATGACAGTGACCTCTTAACTTTCAATCAAAGGCCAAGTACTTATCCTTCCAGATGGCACTGAGGCCCACAATAGCAAAGTCTATGGTTGCTGGCATGATAAATGTTCATTAAATCATGCAATCAGAGTTCCAAATTACAGCACAATTTGTGACTCATGGCATTACACTTCCTAGTGATGGTTTTGTTTTTCCTCTTTTACTTATGTCATCTAATCTTTCAGTCTCTGAATGTTAGCCTTATTTCTCCTTTTTTCCTTTCTTCACTAACTCATACACCATTAAGACCTTATTTGTTTTTCCAGTCCACCTCATTATTCCCTTTTCATCTCTTCATCCCATCCGTTCCTTTCCCCTCTTTCACCTCACTATTGGCAGCTCACTTAATAAAGAAGAGGGCTAAAATGGAGCTTTCTCTACAGAAACTGGAGTTATGTAAGAAAGGCAAGCAGAAATATTTCTAAACCTTTTTACCATGACTTTCTGTTGTCAATCACAAACAAACCTAGAAAGGGAACCCTATGTTTCCCACCAGCTCCTGAAGTAAGTTGCCTGTTGCCAGCATCCTCATTATTTCCATGAATCATGGATATTTCTGTCTGAACTGTGGCAGTGCTCAGTAAGGCAAGTAATGGGGCCTCCATTTTGATTATGCTGCAGCCTGCTATCTCAAATTTTTCTCTTCAAGCGGAGAGTTGTGAGTCTATACTCATAGGTTGACATTAAGTTGATGCTTACTGTCTTTGCAGCTGTCTGTTAAAAGAGTTGAACCCTAAGGCCAAGCAGTGGTTGGTGATGAAGGTACATCATCTTGCTAGAGCATAGGAAACACCTTCCCAGTCAGCCTGAAGCCTTTCACAAGGATGCTGATAAGCACCTCAGCCCAGACAAGAGTCAGAATATCTCCATTGCTTACTTGGCCATGGGCTGTGATCCCTTTAGAACTATTCTAAATGCCCTTCCCAAGAGCTTTTGCTCATTGCTCTTTTGTTCATTGCACAGGGAACCTGGATGGCTTAACTGTGCCCATGGAATAGCTGCATTTACAGCCCATGGACAGCATGTTAGCACTACTTCACCCAGTTCACATTTAGTACCAGAAGATAATGGTTAGTGAATGGCTCAAGGTTATACAGACTACTTTTGAAAACCATAGTATTACTGGTGTCATTTAACTCAGCTGAACTTACTACCTGGCAAATTTCTCAACTGCTGAGCAAATACATGTTTAAAAAGCCTTAAAATAAAACTCCTCTGTTGCCTATATCCAGATTGCAGTTTCTTAATTGCCAATAGTCATGCCAGAAAGTACTCAAACTGTAAAATACTTACCTTGCTAAAAATACTCCATTTTAGTCCATTTTCTGCAACAGTAAATATGATTCATCATGTCACCATCTGTTATCAGGTACTGATGCTTTCCTGCTATAACAACCTCCATTGCAGCCAACCTGTGCCTGATCTTAACTAAGAATTTGAAACCCTGCATTAAAAGGAATTATTAGGTACCCTCAGTTTAGCTGAAACTGATCGTGTGGGAAGCACTTGGCACATTGTAAAAGTAGCCTGTAGAAACTGAGGACTAATTCCATCAGTAGACCATATCTCATTTACTCTGCAAGCTGTGGGATACTGTTTTGATCTCTGACCACAATTGAAACTAGGTCATTATTACTGAATTCGAAATGTGAACTTTAGTAACTTTATAGTTTTTATATAGCATTTTCAATCTGATGCTTTCTTACCTTTCTTTCAAAATGGTGAAAACCATGAGGCTAAAACATAAATCTTTCAAAATATTTGAAAGGGTGAAAAATATTCTGAAAGGGTGAAATACTTTCTTTGAATGTATTCTTTGAAAAGAAATATTTTAAAAGGGTGACATTTCCTGTAAAATAATAAGTTGATAATATTTCAGCAAACTTTTCTTTATACATTTGCCATTCTCTAAAATCAGTTACTAATATGTCCATCATTGTCTTTAAACTACTTCAGTTTTATAAAGATGCTCCATGAGGTTTTGGTGTGCCAAAGAGTGATAGAATGTTACATAAGGAGATACATCTTAGTTCTCGTGTCTTGGTGATTTTTTTTATTTTTATGCAACTATGGACAGTTCTATACGATAAACCCTATTTTTATTTTCTTATTAAATTAATTTTTCATCTTCCTACATAATTACCTAAATTCTATAACTACACAGATACAGCTTTTGGCACAATATTTCATATTGACAAGAGAATGCCTAAAGAGAAATACAGCTGGATAGGCTCCTAAAATACTCAGCACTGATTTATGCATTTCAGTAAACTCAGTCATAAGAGCAGAGCTGGGTAAATAGTAGGAAAAATTATTCATGGAGACATTATTTTTTACATTACAATTTCACTGTAGTCACCCCCCTTATATTTGTATTAGAAAATATTCAACAGGATTGTTTTATTGGATGATGTCAGCAGGCAGACATGATAATTCCAGTAACAGTATTAGTATTTACATTTGAACCAGAAAACTATTTTCATCCATTTACATGGTCAAAAACCACACAATATTATGTAACATAATTCCAACACGTATCATAGATAAATTACTGTAAATGATTAAAAATACTAGTGTATCAATAATTTTCAAGCAATGCAATACTTGATAGCTGTTCACATAAAGGTGTTTAAATAATGAAAAAGTGATACATATGTTCTTAAAAACAGCTGGGCAAAGGTCCTCAGCATTCTGAGGCCCTTTCAACTGGGACTTACACTGTTGAATCATAGAAAAAGGAAAATCATATTTGGTTTATATCAAGCTAAACTATTTTTGTCATCTCTTTTTTGTGATTGATATAGGAAATAGAGAAGTTCTGGTCCATTTAACACAAAATTGATCATTTCAGCCTGAAACATAAAGTTTCATTTTGGGACAGTCATTTCAGGAAAACCAAGAAGCTGTAAATCTTCACCATGAAGAAATACTCTTTTATTCTTGAGGAGACCTCATGTTGATGCCTCACATCTTGGGCTCTCAACAATTATTGAAGTATTGTATAGAGAGCGAAACAAGAGCATCCCACTCTACAAAATTCCCCCAGCTCCTAGCTAGATTACTTGGCAGGAGACAGGTTTAGTTTCATTCTTACCATTATTGGAACAGAGAAGTAATGAACCTTCAGCTCTGTTGTTTGAACAGTCACTCAGGAGGATTCCAGGCCCTTGCTCAATGTACTTTGAGTTTAGAGAAACAGCTTTACAAGCACAGAGCAAGACCACTCGTCTGAGAGATGGGCATTTATGTCTCTCTGTTTAGAAGCATAAGATCTGACTCCTGAAGAGGAAGGAACTTAGTTCATCTTTCCCATATCTGGAGTGAATGCACTATCCACATTATTCAATGAAGAAGAGGATTATTTTCTGCTGGGAAAAAGAAAGTCTATCCACACAATTAACCAGAATAAATAATTCAAGATCTCCCTGAGGAGGCATTTTTCTCTACTTGATAAAAAGAGTAATTGTTCATATATCACTGATACTCTCCTAAGAAGGAATAAGAGGAATGTCCAGGAAAATGAGGTATAGTTTGAGTACCTCTGGAGTTTGGATATCCTTAACTCTCAGAAAAATATTTGATTGACATAGTTTATTAGTGTTCTCTATGGCCACATTTCTCAAATGGTCAAAATATGATCAGTGACAATGGCTGTAAAAGAGAAGATTATTAAGCATACATACAAGCAGGGTAGCAAAACATAAAAGAGGATAAAGGGAATAAAAAGAAAAAAAAAAACCAGACTAAGCTAAGAATGTGAATTTATCTGTGAATGCAAACAACACCACTGCAATATACTGTACAAAGTAGTTCCTTCATTCCCTTCCCCAAAATGATGATGAAATTTCACAGATCAGGTTCAGGCTTCCACAGTCCACTTACCTTCTACCTTTTAAGCCCTTTTATTAGACTAGCACTGTTGCCTGTGCAAACCCACAGTGAGCTAGTGTGGGGAATGAAATAAAAAACTCAGGTAATATGTAAAAAGCAGTTTTCAACGAGATCAGCTCTTGAAGTGGCTGATTACAAAATAGTATGTTAAACAACATGCTGATTCAGAAGCAACAGAACCACAGCAAATCCCATTGACAGGTTGTAGCTATTCTGAGGGGTTTTCCAAATCCAAATCTGATCTCACATACACTGATTACAGTCACCTACTTAACCCTTGCACAGACAAGACTGTAAGTCTTAGACTTTAAAACATAAACCTTCTACTGAAGTACAGAAAATGCCACTTCACATCAGGGGTCCTAAAAAAATCTTGCTATACTGCACAAAACACTTGGTGTGAGAAGGGCACAACAACTCATCACAAAGTGGAGTTTTAGGAAAGAGAAGGTTTTCAAATAACATAATGCAAGTATCTCAGTTACTTCATTACCGCAGAGGTGACAAGGACAGCTCAGATCTGGAGAACAAGAAGCTGCAAAGTGGGTAAGGACATGAACGAACCAGGAAGGAATGCTCACCATGATAATGTAAACCTCAATCTCAAAAACATTTTACTGGTAGTCTGGGAACCGATCTGTGGATTCCAGTTTATGAAGGCACAGAGCCCTGAGTCAAGCCTCACAGCCTGGAATAACAAATGTCATAGTTCTATTTAAGTAGACTCAAGCATATTTGATGAGGTGAGCTTCCCCACTGTGCAATCCATAGAAGCAGTCCTTGTTAAGACCATCCCTTACTTCTGTCCTCCTACCCAGGGAATAGTGTCAATACTATCCCATAAAATATTTTAAACACCACTTGTGAGGAATATAATTCAGAAAAAACATTGCAGGAAAAAAAGGCATAGTTGCTCTCCATACAAGCGTTTGATCACAAGTTCAGTAACTAATTTCCTTTAGTAGCATATGGCCCATTACATTCTTCCACATTTCAAAATTATGTATTTTCCTATGGACATATTACATTTTAAAAAAGCAATGTAGCATTTCTAATTCTTCAGGAAGAAATTAGTGTGGAGACCTATATACTTGTACTCACTGTCTGTTGTGGTATTCAGGTTTAGGTTTTAGTAGATTTACACAGGTTATCCTGAAATACTTTGTAGTGGTAAAAACAGTGTATTGGAATAAAATTCTCCCAGTGAGTCCAAAGGATAAAGCATTTTATGTAGCCTTTTGCAGCTTTCTTTAAATATTCATGGAATCTCAGAATCATAGAATTATAGAATCGTATTTTAGATTGGAAGAGACCTTTAAACGTCATCTAGTCCAACATCCCCTTGCAAGGACATCAACTAGATCAGGCTGCTCAAAGCCCTGCCAAACCTGACCTTGAATGTTTCCAGGGATGGGGCATCTACCACCTCTCTGGGCAACCTGTTCCAGTGTTTCACCAGTCACTGTAAAGAACTTCTTGCTAGTGTAAATTTACCCTCTTTTAGTTTAAAACTGTTGCCCCTTGTCCTATCTCACAGGCGCTGCTAAAAAGATTGTCCACATCTTTCTTGTAGCCCCCCTTCAAGAACTGAAAGGACACAAGAAGGTCTCCATGGAGACTTCTCCAGGCTGAACAGCCCCATCTTTCTCAGCTGTTCCGGCCCTTCTCTGGACTACTCCAAGAGATCCATATCCTTCTGCATGCTGAGGACGCCAGAGCAGGACACAGTGCTCTGGGTGAGGTCTCACCAGAGCAGAGTAGAGGGGGAAAATCACCTCCCTTGACCCAGTGACCATGCTGTTTTTGATGCAGCCCAGGATATGTTTGGCTTTCTGAGTGCATGTTGCTGGCTCGTGTCCAGCTTTTCTTTCACCAGCACCCCTAAGTCCTTCTGCACAGGGCTGCTCTTAATAAATATTGTGTGTGTTTACTTTCTGACTTAGAGCCAGAAATAACAGGGAGAAAAGGAGTGAGTTTATGCTTCATAACATCATTTGAAGTGATGGGAGTTGCTAAATCCCACCTTGATACCTCTTTGTCTCTGATATTATAGCAAATAAAAGAAATCCAAGTGAGAAAGGAACAGTGGAAAGTGTCTACCACTGCACTCTATATAATCACAACTATTCAGTTAGACATCTAAGGCCTTGTATATTCTGTTTTTTTGAAAGCTAACAATTGACTTTTGGCTGTACAAATGCTTTGGGTTCTAGGACTGTTCATCAAATTGATCAGTGCAATTTTATTTTGTTTGAGGTCATCTGGGAGATGGCTGGGGTTGGGGGCTTTGGAAAATGTGGGTGTGTCAAACACAACAGGTGAACAAAAAAGGAAATGTGCCAGGTACATAAACAAAGTGGACAACAAAAGTGCATAGTTTAGTTTTAATTCAAAATTTGCCTCCTATCATACTTTTTTCTTTTATTTCTGAACAACTGTTCTTTTAGAGCAGAAGCTAAGTTCTAGATTATTTCTTCCAAGAAACATTCCCTTGTCTCCTCATCATTGCACTGTTCACTGCTGCAGGTAATAGCACATGGCAAAAATTTATGGCAACACTCAGAACTGGAGGATAGCTAATTGTAGAGATGAGATCCCTGAATACAACCTCCTCTGCTCACTCAATAGCTGGAGGCAAGCTGTCAGTCCTTCTGAAATACATGCATACGTTCTGAAACCCACTTCCCCCATACCACTAGTTCCAAGTGTCATGAGGTAACCAGAGCTTCCTCCTCTGCTGTGGACTGGAGGTGGCCGCAGACCACCTGCTTGTTTCTGCCTGTGCCAGCCTTCAGTTTTGCACACTCTTCACTGTTCCTGTTATCTGCCAGGCTGCGAGATCTGCAAGCAGAGGTACAGAAGACTTAAGCTCCATTGTGCAAAAAGATTTCCTTCAGTATCTGGAAGGGGTCAAAAAAAAAAAAAAAAAGGCAGTGACAGATGTTCTTAAAAAGGCATGATGTTCATACAGCTGAAATATACAGTAAAACAAATAATATAGCTTCAAATTCATGTACGTATCTTCCAAATACTAGTTTACATTCTCATATGAATGAGAGATTTCCCTTTTGTGAATTAGGATATTACTACACAGTGTAAATTTTGGTTTTGAGGAAGAGAAACATCACCCCTGAATATCTGAAGATAGTAGTTTAAGCACTTGTAATTTAAGCAAAACTAAGTAGGAAGGGTTTGTGTTAAATTATCATCTTGTGCTGTATTGCATTGTAGTAACTGTTCTTAATAATGCTGTAGCACAGACTGGAATCAGGTATAAACATTTTATCTAATTTTGAAGCACATGCAAGATCTATCACTGGCAACTATATAAGGCTGACAGGATGTGTTGCATACATCTTAGTAACATAATCTTAAAGAATGACTAAAAAATTAATTGGTTTTAAATATATATGTTGCCAAAGAGTATAATTCAAGAATGTCTGGACAGAAAAAATGTGAAAGACTGCATGGAATAAGACAATTTAGAGACTAGTAGGAACATAAAATAAAGTTGCTTTGTATTGAAGACACTAATTTTGCATCTGTAGTTATATCATCTGATGCCTGTTCCAGAAATTGTAATCTTGGCTTTAATATAATTCTGTTAATCCCTAAAATTACAGCTGATTTTGGTAATTTATTTACCAGTGTTACTTACTCTGTCACAGTAACACGTACTTTATTCCTCTTCCCAAGTGAACTATGAGTCAGTTGTCTTTGCTGAAACAGAACTTTCTTGAAACTATACTAAAGATCATTAAGAGAAAACACTTAAATTATGCTTTGTTCTGAAAAGGCATTTCAATTTTTGCCACAACAATGTTCATTTCAGCTTCAATAGTGGAGAAATCTATCCTCAAATTGCCAGGATGATTGTTCAAAACTGATTTAATAATGTTTTAGAACAAGAGGAAATGGTCTTAAGTTGCACCAAGGGAAGTTTATATTGGATATGAGGAAGAATTTCTTTACTGACTGGTTTATCAGGCACTGGAATGGTTTACACAGGGCAGTGGTTGAGTCCTCATCCCTGGAGGTATTAAAGAGTTATGTAGATGTAGTGCTGAGGGATATGGTTTACTCAAGGTCTTCTCAGTGTTGGGCTAATGATTGGACTAGATGGTCTTAAAGGTCTTTTCCAATCTAGGAAACACTGTGATTCCGTGATGTTATTGACAGTTCCCAAAGGAAGTGATTGGGGGAACATATAGAGTCATTTCAACTCTTCTCTGCATCTGGATGTTTCAGTACTTGGAATTACTTACAGTCTCCTGAGTTGAGAATTTTAACCATGGACATTGGAAAGGACTAGACCCCTTCAAAAACATGAGCCAGCCAAAGTCCTTGCATTAGAGAATTTATTGACCTCTCCAAGTTTTCCTAGTTTGGAAAAAAATTATTTATTTGTATGTTATTTTACTGATACTTTCTTAATTTGTGTGAAAACGTTCCTCCTGGAAAAGTCTCCATTGTCAACATAGTGGAAGAAATGCACTGAGTTATGGGGCAAGTAACATTGTGTACAAGCTTCATTATACTCTCTGAAACTGAAATGCCATCTGCTTTAGTTTATAATACTTATGCCACTGTACCTTCTTCTGCCTTTTACCAAGAAGCCTCAAGAAGGAAAAGTAATTTTTGAAAGGAACATTGCAACTAGAAGAGACTATTTAAGAAATCATTGCTAAACCTGAAAGAAGCACAAACTGATGACAAATTGTATACATAAAAATACAGGCAAAATGCTGATGATTGTATAACACGAGCTGTTCTTACTGAGGTTTAAAAGTAGTGAGCAAAATTGTACATACAGGTGTATTTTTACTTCAATAATTATTAAAACACTAAAATTATACTTCAGTTATGTATTTTAACAAGATTTCACTGCTCTACTTAGAAAACAAGATCATAATTAAAGGAATAAAACCAACCTTGGACACTTTTTCTTCAGGTAAAATGAAATACTAAAATCTTGGACTGTTATCAAATCTAGATTTTCCTGAAGGAGAATAAAAGAGGACATTTAAAGACTGAACTATGTAAAAGTGCTTTGGTTTTAAGGAGATTCATAATGACAGTAACAAAAGAGTTTGCCTGTCTTGAGGCAATGAAAGATTAGTTTTTTTAAATAGTTTATGATATGAGTCCTTCAGAGCAAATGTAGCCCTCAGGAGGTATGTAACAATCAAATGACAGCTAGTGTGAACCTGGGATAGATTCAGGGAGAAGGTCCTTCATGTAGGCGAATTACCTACTCATCCTGAAAACACCATTTAGCTGGCACTTACCTTGGAGACACCTTGGAGACAGCCATGGGCTGTGCCTTTGATGGGCATCACACAAAAGGGCTAACTTTGTACACCATGCATTCATTTTGACAGAACTGAGGTGCTTTGCTTCCCTGGCCAGTCTGCATTACAGTCCATGCATGTAACTCTGTGTTTTGGGTTGTTTGGGGTTTTTTTTAGCACTGATAAGAAACATCTCCCTTCACGAGGACAGCCAGTCCCCTAACAGTAGCTCCATACAGGACAGAGAGGGGACAGCCCCACAGTGAGTCCCAGGAGCCAGCATTAAAAATCAGCAGGTAGGGTGCTCTCATACACAGAAGAAAAAGCCACTGTTCAAAGTCCTCTCTGTGAAGCATTTGCTTGCCCAGGGAGCACCCTGTCTCACCTTGCCACTGAGAGTCCCTGTCCAGCAACTGGATTGCAGGGGCTGGAAGTAACATGAAAGGGATTTAGTTTCACAAGGGCTTTTTCCTGGTCTTTGCTCCAAGGTCTGTTATTAAACTGTCATTAGATGAACGCTTATATGATGATTGGAGCAGGGCCCAGCGTACAAATGGCACCACCACCTGCTCACACTTGCCTGCCTTGATTGCCCCTTCACCTCTGCATCTTCATGCGTTTTGGGCAGCACAGGGTAAGAAAGACACTG
>JAAGNO010021332.1:0-12725 GCA_033439905.1 Ceryle rudis | reverse complement strand
ATAATAAAGCTGATTAAACCCCAAGCAGAGTAAAGCAAATAAACTGTAACAATCTATGCCACTCTGATCACCTGAATTCCTGAAAGTTTTACATCTACTTTTCATTTCTCATTCATCCATGAGGATATAATCACAAATGTCAACACTATGGGGAAGGGTAACCAAGCTGAGCAGCCAGTGCTGTAAAATGAGTACAAAGGGATACATACTTAGGTCTGCAGTTGCCAGAATCATGGCTCTGTCATATCACCTAAAGAAAAGATGATTTATTTTTGGTCATATTTTACAGTTGTAGAGTTATGCTAACCCTTATCCTACAGTAGGCGTCCGTAGACCCTTAGGAAGGCAAAAGCACAACTAGAACTCAGTCTGGCCCCTGCTGTTAAAGATAATAAGAAATGTTTTTATAAATACATTAACAACAAAAAGGGAGCCAAGGAGAATCTCCATCCGTTATTGGATGCAGGGGGGAACATTGCCACCGAAGACGAAGAAAAGGCTGAGATACTTCTTTATCTCAGTCTTTAGCAGCCAGACCAGTTATCTTCAGGATATTCAATCCCCTCACCTGGAGGACAAGGATGGGGAGCAGAATAATCCCCTCATAATCCAGGAGGAAGCAGTTAATGACATGCTAAGTCAACCAGACACCCACAAATCTATGGGACCGGACGAGATACACCCAAGAGTGCTGAGAGGGCTGGCAGAGGAGCTTGCCAGGCCACTCTCATAGAATCATAGAATCTTTAGGGTTGGAAAGGACCTCTAGGATCATCAAGTCCAACCTCCATCCTAACATCTATCTATCCCTTAGATCATAGCCTCAAGTGCTACGTCCACTCATTTTTTAAACACCTCCAAGGATGATGACTCCACTACCTCCCTGGGCAGCCTGTTCCAGTGCCTAACCCCTCTCTCAGTGAAGAATTTCTTCCTAATATCTAACCTAAACCTCCCCTGAGGTTTTGCAGATGACATAAAATTAGGTGGGAGTGTCGATCTGCTTGAGGGTAGGAAGGCTCTGCAGAGAGATCTGGATAGGTTGGACCAATTGGCTACGGTCAATTGCATGAAGTTTAATAAGGCTAAGTGCAGGGTCCTGCACTTGGGTCACAACAACCCTCAGCAGTGCTACAGGCTTGGGGACAAGTGGCTGGGAAGCTGCTGGCAGAAAGGGACCTGGGGGTGCTGGTTGACAGCTGACTGAATATGAGCCAACACCATGCCCAGGTGGCGAGGAGGGCCAACAGCATCCTGGCCTGTATCAGAAATAGCGTGGCCAGCAGGAGTAGGGAGGTGATCATGCCCCTGTACTCAGCAGTGGTAAGACCACACCTGGAGTACTGTGTACAGTTTTGGTCACCGCGGTATAAGAAAGACATAGAGGTACTGGAGAGGGTACAGAGAAGAGCAACAAGACTGGTTAGGGGATTGGAGAACATGTCCTATAAGGAGAGGCTGAGGAAACTGGATTTGTTTAGTCTGGAGAAGAAGAGCCTGAGAGGTGACCTTATTGCTCTCTACTACTACCTGAAAGGAGGTTGTAGAGACATGGGTGCTGGCCTCTTCTCCCTCATAACTGATGACAGGACAAGAGGAAATGTCCACAAGTTGTGCCATGGGAAATTCAGACTAGATATGAGGAAAAATTTCTTTAGTGAAAGAGTAGTTAAACATTGGAATGGGTTGCCCAGGGGGGTGGTGGAGTCACCATCCCTGGAGGTATTCAAAAAGCAAGTAGATGTGCCACTTCAGAACAGGGTCTAGTGACCCTGGAAGTGTTAGGTAGAAGGTTGGACTTGATGATCCTGGAGGTCTTTTCCAACCTTGATGATTCTATGATTATATAACACATACATTATTTATTATATTAAAAATTATTAATTGTTATATCATCCCATGATCATAATGGGCATATTCTATAGACCTTTGTCAGTGGCCTTATTAGAAGGTCTTTAAATCCTCTGTCCATTTTTTAAATTCATGTCATGTCATCATAGAGTACCTAAAGTAATTTGTTTTTCTTCAAAGCAAGCGTAGCTCATGAACATTTTTCTTAAGATTTATTTGGTACCTGATGGTTCTCTCTTAATCTTTAAACTCACATGACATTTTTTTCAACCAAGTATCAAACGAAATTCCTATATCTTTCAATTGTTATAGCATGTTTTGGAAAGTTTTGAGCTTGAAATTTTTCTGATTTCAATTCAGAAGAGTTTCATCTTGTCTTTCCTATGGAACAGACACTTCATTATCTAAGAAGGAAAGGATTTGTTGTTGTTGTTGTTGTTGTTTTTTAATCATCTGTTATTTACTATTAAATGTAAAATTTAGTAAAAAATTTCCTTAGAGATACAGGAGAAATGGAAGATCTTATTAAGCAGACTCTCAGAATGAATACTTTTCCCATTTATGTAGCATTCTAATTTCTTCCAAATCCTAATGGAAATCCTTGCTTGGTTTCATGTTTGCATATGCTCTACTTTTCTTCAGTGAGTGTTTTATTCCAGGAGTTTTAATTGAAAAATAGTAAAATAGTCTTTTTTCTACATATTTTGTTAGTGAAAAGATATGTTGTTTAATATAATAGTTTCAGTTATAATTATATAATCATAATGATAATTATATAATCATTGTAATAGTATTTAAAAGAACTGCACTGTGGAAAATGATTGAATGTGTAATCTATTAAGAGAGAAAATTATATGCAGAAAGCATATTTGAAATTCCATCTGAATACCTGACTTAATTATGTGATTTTGATATCTCTGGCATGTTCTGGGTCACTGAATGTGAGTCATATTTGGACAAGACACATCTGTTCACTGGGTTACCCCGCAGTATTAGCTTTGTCACTGAGATCACCAATACCACTGTTAATTAGTATGTTAATATTTGACCACTGGCTGCCCAATGGCTTTGTTTTAGCTTTAAATTAAGATTTAAATTCAACATATAATATAAAGCTTTGGCTAACCATGGGAGTTTGACCCCTTTCCACTGTTTACAGTGATACTTGGGCCCCTTGAAAATGCTGGGAGTTTGGTTTCAGTGTTTTCTGGGGGTTTGTTTGTGGCAGCAATTAATGTTTGTTTATCCCAGAAGGAATTTTTGTAGCTGCTGACACTTCATTTTCATAAAAATAATTTTCTGAAGCTTGTGAATTTATGAAACAAAGACTAGCGATAGACATTGTAACAGCACTAAAACAGGAGATTTGTGAGGTCTGCCCACTGTGCTCTTGTGCTCTTGTGTTCAGCCTAGAGTAGTTTTGAGGGGTCAAATAGAGTAAAACTATGGACTTAAGGGCAGAAAATAAGGCAGTAGTCAAAACCCATTTAATTTAGTACAAAATTCTATCAATCTGTCAATCTGTTAGCTGCAATCCTAGCTGGAGGCTTGGTGAATACTACCAGTAATCCTGAGTGGAGTTCAAGAGTGGAAATTTAACTGCAAACAGGAACAGTGAATTCACACAGGAGACCAACATAGTTTGGTGGTGCTTACTTAAGCCTAAAGGTCTCCTGAGCCCCTAGAGCTGCATGAGGGTCTGGGCTGCTCATTCTCAGCCCACGCAAGCTGAAGAGGTGCCTCGGACTCTCAGAGTTAATCTTGTTAAAAAAATCCCCTCTTGTATCCTGTTTACCTGTTGTTTAATATACAGAATGGACAGGAGCAGATAGACTTTCAGAAAGGCAAATTAAAAACTGTGCTTTCTATCACCAAATTATTATTTTCTATATAATTTTCCTAAGGCTAAGTCTAAGGATTATTTCTCTGTAGGCCTTTGGAAATGATTATGTGTATTGCAGAGGTAGTCCTTTTAGATGTAAATTTAATTATTTTCCCGTTACTGGTTTAGAGACTGAAGGCAAAACAAAACAGGGAATAGAAGAAGAAAGATTTAATATTTACATTTTTTTTACTGAAGTAGCAAAATCACATGCCAAATACTTTAAATGAAATAAATTAATAAAAGTTTAAAAAAATATTCAAAACTAAATAAGAAGAAATACTGATTAACTATAGATGTAATAAGACTATATTATCAATGGCAAATTATTATCCTAGGGAAAAATATACTACACCATGTCCAGGCTCTGAAGGTACCCCCAGACCTGCCTGTCCCTGCCCAGCCCCACTGGTGCATCTCCTGACCTGCCTTTGGCCCAGGACCCCATGTCAGCCCCCTAGTGCCCATCCATGGGCCCATGTTCCAGCCCACAGGGAAGTGCTCTATTCCTGGGCTGGGGCTGCTCCAGTGCCTCTGGCTGCTCTGCTCATGTCTGGGAGATGGGATGGGCCCAGGCTGCCAAGCCATGCCCTGAGGCATGATTAGACTAAAACTAGATTAGACTAAAATTACTGCATTTCATCATCTTGGTGTGGTCTTGAAAAGGAGTGTTATATTTTAATAACTCTAAGAACTTTTCAGACATACCTCTATCTCTTTTTTCGGATACACTGTTCTGATTTGGGCTAGCTTGTCATATAAAAATGAATTCAAGAGCATTGGAAATTGACGGCAGAATGAAATTAAAGAGTGGGCAATAACCTCTAAAATAGTAAATGCATTTTTCTTAATATCTGAGAGTGAAGAAGAATGAACATGATATTGCAAGCTCTGTCTTCTCAAAGTAATTCTGAAGGTTCACTTAAATTTGAAGATGGAAAAAAATTTGTCATGAATAGTTCAAACCAAAAATCCTGAATGCCTCTTTCACCCTATTTACAGTGGACTTTATTAAAAGCCAGGAATAATTTCAACTTTAAAAATTTTATTCTAAAATACCAATGCCTGTTATTTGGGATGCAAGTCTATGCATTAGTTTTTCAAAGAAAACTGGAGCAATCATGGTATGTAATTGTTCATGATGATTTCTCCATAGTAAACTGGAGAATAAAACTTTTAACTGTATCTCCAGGTCTCAGAGGTTACAAAATTTTATTGTCTATGAAAATATTTTTTTTGTTTTCCTTTGCAAGTAGGAAGAACTATAGTACAACTTTCATATCCACTTCTGTCACCGTTTAACTTAAACTGACAGTTAAAGCTGTTGCCACAGCCATAAAAACACCACATTTATTTTAACTAATCATCTATTTTTCATTAGCCATTATTAGCAATAGGCTGACATTTGCTCTGAACCCTAACCTGTGGTGCTTACTATTTTTACATAATATATTAGCTAAACACCTGCAAGGACTGCTGGGACTGAATAACTTCTTATGCTTTTAATCCTTTGAGAGAAATAGCAGGTGCTGTGTCCAGTGCCTGACAGATGCCAGGAAGAGGAATTAATGAAATGTGAAGGAACCTAAGCTTGGTGTGTTTGAGCCATGCCCAGTGGAGCAAGGTACACAAGTCTTGTACTAGAAAATCCCAAAAGTTAAATGTGAAGCAGTATCTGCTGATGAATGAACTAAATTAAGACTCCCTCTGTGCTTGTTCCTCTGATATTTCAGTGCAAGTCAACTAACTACGTTTTGATAATTCATGAAATCTAGAACTGTAGGCAACAATGGGGAAACAAAACCAATAAGAAACTTTTCAGTCAGAGCAAAATGCAAAATAAGATAACTTAGAATTATCATGTAATTGAATTTCTTACAATACCTGTGAAGATGGGATGTGTTCATTTGTTTTCTTACTTCAGGTAAGAAAATATAAAAATGTAGTGTAACTGTATTAGTATAAAGTTCATGTCATTAAAAATGAAACTAAATTGTTTTCAAGCAAAGTGGTATCTAATAGTCTATCTATCAACAATACCACAGAACACCTTAAAAAAAAAAGGTGATAAGTTCATACTGATAAATATTTAAAACTGTTAAAAGAACAGTTTGATTTCATGTCTGTATTTGTCTATCTACCCCAAAAGAACAATATATAAAACTGTAAGATACTCAGCTCTTCTTGGGAAATATATTTTATTTCAAGAAGTAGAAGTTTTAAGTTAACTAGTATTGGAATGTTTCCTCAGGATATAGTGATATTCATCTTTTTCTCAGTACAAAATTGAATGAAGAAATAATCATCACTGACATGTAATTCCTATATCATTATTATCTTTTATTACCTAACCCAATCTGTTGATACAAAGATTGAGATAAGCTACCTTGTAAATCAAAACAATGAAGGGATCCTGTTTAAAAATAATTTACAAATATTTTATTTCTATTGAAATCATCCATCAAAAATATTTTATTTTATGAATGCATTGGTTATTTTTACTATTTAGTGATAATTCACAAATTTGTTTCCTATAATGAACCATTCTTGAAGTATTCTCACTACTCTTACCTCTGAGCACACGATACCTTTTTATTTTACCTGTAGGTCACCTGAATCAAGTCAATGATTTCTAAATCTCGTCTTAGTGATTAAAACTGAGGGTGGGACATAAATATAGAGGGTGGTATAAATAGAGAATATTGAGTACTCTTCAAATACATATCTGCACTAGCATATCTGAACAGCTGTTCTGATCTGTAGCCAACAGCATAAATGTCTGCATAAAAATTAAAAAGAGAGATGTGAGCATAAAATTCTCAGAATTCTCTGGGATGACATAATTTTAATGTAGTAGGAAATTCAATTATAGAGTTTCTTTAGTTCACTATTAAAAATATGAGAATATGAGTATACCCACAAATTGATTCCAAGGGAAAGAGATGATGTAAAAACACACATATGTTGTCGTGCTCTTTTCACCTACCATAATTAAGTGGGTTTTGTTGGAAACAGTTGTCACTGAAAAACTTTATTTTTCTCATAATTTTTCCTAGAATTTCCCACCTCCTTTTAAGAATTAAAAAGTCTTATTGATTGGATGAATTATATAGAATACTTTTTGCTATTAATTATTCAATAAAATACGAACCACTTCTCATTACAAAGAGTAGGACAATTTCCCAGGATGCAAGTCGGTTTTGAAAAGAGCTCATGGTGGTTGTGTTGTTTTTTTTTGTTTGTTTTAGTTATTCCTTCATGGAACCTTAAATTTAGGGGTTTATTTATGGCCCTATTAATTCAGATACTATTTATAATCAGATAAAATTACTGTTGTTTTCCATTAAATCAATAAAGCCAAAATTATTAAAATCCTTTTACACTTCATTATTAGAAAACATCCATGATCAGGAAAGCAGCTCAATGTCTGTTTAATATTACACATATTTCTAAATACTATGGAAGTCAATGGAAGTCAATGGGGTATATTGATACACTTTGAAATCTTATATGCCAAATTTATTTTATACACAAGGAATGTCAATTAGGAGCTTAGTTAATTCCAGAAAAATAATGACATCCAGCAGCAGAATTATCCATATTTATGATTTACCAGATTAAAACATTATTTTCTTTGATATTTAGTTTTAAATATTTTTATCATTAACATTCAGATCCTGACTTCAATGAAAAGTATCTAATATTTTTATAGTTGTTATTTTTTTCATCTAAATAGAATTTTATTAGGCAGTTAGTATCTGATCTGTTATGTATCACTTCCATGCTCAGGGCCATTATTTTATTCATTTATTATACTGCTGCATTTGCTTCCATATGTTGAAAAGTCTTCACTTAAGAAATAGGAATTCACTTCCAAAGAAACACTCTGTGAAATTCCTGCCTGCACACAGACTGGTAGAAGGCTTACTAGAGCAGATCTACAATTCTGTAGGAGCAGTGCCTTAAGATTCATCTTGCTGAAGTCTGAAAATATGAAATACACTTTTTTAATGGAGCAGGAGACCTGAGACTGTTTATTTTCATCAACAACAAGTTGAATCTTATAAAGGCAGTCATCTTTTGTTGAAATCAGGGTGAAGTTTTCTAGCTACTTTATTTAGTGCTGAGTAAGGTCTAAGAATATCCTTCACACATGCTTTCAGCTTTGTGCTACACTTGAGCAACTTCTATTCACCACTGCTGTCTGAAAGAACTTGAAGAGGTTGTTTCTGAATGTTATTGTGGGAGGTCAAATGCTCCTGCATTCCATGTGTATGTTGTGGTATTTAGAAAGTCATTCAAAGTGTGTTACTGCTAGTTCAGAAAGGGAGGGCTATTTTGCTCAGACTTTTCAGTGTATTAACTGTTAACATTTTCCTTTTTTGGTCTTAGCTCAGTAAGTAGAAAATATTTACTGCTGCTTTTCATTAAAATTTAAATTTAGTATTTTGCTTACCTACCTGAAACAACAAAAAACTGCAATGGTTCATAAAATATGTTTCCTTCATAAAATTCCAAGCTATAAAGTATTTTTTTCTGCTGTTTTTGACATATATATACATTTAATTTTTAATTCTTTCTTGAGGTCAAGAAATATCACTGAAGTTTGATAGTTTGATCTGTATCTTTAACCACAAATACATAAAAACATGCTAAACTACCAGCTTAATAGGAAGCCTGCATCAGAAAATGGTCAACCAATAAGAAGCTTGGGTCTAGATTTTTATTTTATTCTTTAGCACCGGAGTAAGATAAAACCTTGTTTAGTAGAAAATATTTTAAAAAGATAAATAAGAAAATAGGCAAAAGATTGCTGTCAGTGCTCCAGTCCATTTTATTTCACACGTAATATTTCAGGATTCCTCTATGTCAAAAGTATTTTATATATCAATAAAAAAAAACCCCAAACAACCAAACCAAACCAAACAAACCCCAACAAAACAAAAGAAATAAATAAAAAAACCCCAAACAAACCAACAAACAAAAGCAGTAGAGAAGATTTTCTTCTTTAAACCAATAAAATTATTTCACTTTATTTCACTTACTATTTCCCTTATAATTCACATTTCTTCTTTTTAGCTTTTCCTGCAGTATTTCATCAATCAATGTGAAATATGTGGCCATAAGAATTCCTCCTGCAGGCATCTCTCTGGTACTATCCCTTTGTTGTATAAAGTGTACTAGACATAAATCGTTGAAGACCCCAATTTTTGGTAATTTTTTTTTTCTATAGAAAAGCCATGTCTAACTTGACTTACATGGATAATAAATCTTACTGTCAACAGACAACACTTTAAAAAGTTTCCAAAATTGAGGGAGCTTATGTTGGCTTGTCTTGTAACATGATTGTAACTGATGCTCTGGACAACATTCAGTGTTTCTGTTCACAAAATATTTGCTGAGTTTATTCACATGTCAGTCTCTTCAATCCTTTGCTAAAATGTTGTAGAAAGCTATCATTTAGAAAAGTTTGATTTATTGTGCAGCAAACAACAGCTCCTATGCATGAAGCAGAGTATATTTTACAGATATTACAGTAAGACTCAGTATTCATATTTATTCACAACAATGAATGAAAGCCATCTGTACTTTTTTATAACTTTTGTTATCTCAGCCTCTTCTAAATTCTGTTTACATGTCTGCCTCTCATAGCTAAACTTGTAATGATTTGTATTAATCATAGAATCATAGAATGTAATGGGTTGAAAGTGACCTCTAAAAGTCGTCTAGTCCAACATTCCTGCAGTAAGCATGGACATTCTCAACTATATCAGGTTGCCCCATCAAGCCTGACCTTGAATGTCTCCAGGGGTGGGGCCTCCACCAACTCCATGTGCCAACTGTTCCAGTGTTTCACTACCCTCATAGTAAAGAACTTCTTCCTAATGTCCAATCTAAATCTACCTTTCTCTAGTTTTAAACCATTGCCCTTAGTCCTATTGCTACATGTCCTTGTAAACAGTCCCTCCTCTGCTTTAATGTAAGTCCCCTTCAGGTACTGGAGGGCCACTCTAATGTCTTCCCAGAGCGTTCTTCTCTCGAGGCTGAGCAGCCCCAACTCTCTCAGCCTGTCTTCATATGTGAGGTGCTCTGATCATTTTTGTGGCTTTCCTATAAGGTGCTAGTCAGTTGGTTAAAAGAGACTGTAAGTGATATAGGAATTAAATTTTGTTTATTGTATCTTCTCATTTGGACGACAGATGAAAAGATCTTTGTTTTCCAAGTATGTTTCAAAGATAAGTGAACCAAAAGTATCAAAGACTCCTCTGAAAGTCTTACTTTCAAAATCATCATGGTCCACTTAGCTTTAGTGAAAATGTGAATTAGTCAAAGAGCATGTGACACATTTTTCTTCCTTTAGCATGTTGTTTTGCAAATGTTAGCTCTCAGTAAGTATCAGATGACAAAGAGATGTTAAAACTATATAAGTTATGTTATCAGATATGGGGCTCTATTTTGTGTGCATTTGTGTGTATGGAGATCTGAGTGCCAGCAAGTGACATCAGACCATGGGTTAGAGAGACCATGCTTCTCTGGTGACACAACTAGAGTGAGTAGCTGGTTTTCACAGTAGGGCTGAGATGATGGGCCAGAAGTCAGTTGTGCCTGGGTGTCCGGAGCTGGAGAGATCAGAATAAAGGACATCAAGTGCTAGACACCAAAGTCAGAGCAGGAGCCAGAGGTTGGTGTGTCCATGGTGCAGCACCTGGAGTGAGTGTGGTTGTGCAAGTGACTGTGTGAACCCTAGATCAAGCTGGACTAACCAGAAAGTCAGTGATTTAGCCTGGGATTCAGGAATGTCTCCAAGGGCTAGGTCAGGGGGAAGCTGGCTGTTGGGAACTGAGGGACTCCTGGACAGCTGCTGCAGAGGTCATAGGTTCTGGGGGTACCAGGGGGCAAGACCTGTTAGTGTGTGCATTTGTCAAGGGAGTCCACATCACCAGCTGCAGTGGGGCTCCTCCTTTAGGTGCTTATGGGTCACATACCAACATCTGGGAAGGACAAGGAGCTGATGAGCTCCTGGAGACACAATGTGTCTGAGCCCAGCTGCCAGGGGGAACCACATTATACAGGTGTGTATATATTCCCAGTAACAGACCTTCATTTGGATCAGCAAGAGTGGGAAACAGCAGGAGGCCATTGATGCTCTTTCCATTCATGTACATGCTGAGTGTGTGATCAGTAGTAATGCAAATATGTATATATATTGTGTATAGTGTGAGCTGCCTATTGGGAAAATGTACACATGCTTGCAACTGGAGAGACCAGAGGACAGCTGCAGCTGCTGCTGCTGGCTTGTCCAGGTTGAGAACCCCAGGCCCTACATAATGCTGCAGGAAGTGGAGTTGTCTGGGCTCCAAAACCCACTGGATTTGGATACCACCTAATACATCCCTGAGTTAATAAAAAAATTTGCAAGTATCTGTCTTCCTGACTTACCCAGAGCAGCACTGGGGAGTGCATCATGGCTTGACCAAAGACAGTATAAAAAAAATAACCCCAAACAGCAAAAAGGAAGATCTCCAGGCATCAGTCCTGAGCGCATTTCAACCCATGTATTTCTTCCTGGCTACTGGGGATGCCTGGCATCATGTCAGTGAGCATATCACAAAGGCCAGTAATGAGAAACACATTTGTATTGTGAGTCTACTGCATATTGCAATAACTATGCTCTTAAGTGCTGGGTTTGTATTGAGATTTAAGTGCTGTACTTGTATCGTGATTATCACTCTTCTAAATCCCATGCAATGTCAAATAACTTCACATATGTAACTTTGGTATTAAACATTAAATCCCCAAGATGTGGAACATCTGAAAACCCTTGACAGTGTTAGACTCCGACACCTCTGTCAAATAGTACATCTCATCCTTTTTCAGTTCTCAACTTAGTTGAAGTTCAGAAAAGAAAATAATACACAGCATATTTACATAAGTACAGTAAAGACTTGCTAGATTTCTGGTGTTAATTTCTTGAAAACTCCCTTGTGGCTGGCTAAAATGAGCTGAGTAAGATGAGAGTAAGTTTTCCATTGCATTACTGTCATGGCCAAGGAACTGGCAGGACAGAGTCTCTGTTTCTTTCTCACTGAAAGAAGACACTTTCTGCTGAGTACAAAGAAGAGGGTCATATGAGGAGACTACAGAATCCAGACCCTGCACAAATGCTTTCCTTCCTTTGGCTCATGGCTATAATACATTAAACAAAACCCTGTTATCTTGGCAGCTTCACCCACCTACAATTTAAGCCACCCCTAGGGAGGCAGCATACACAGCCATGATGAGCTCAAGCACAAGGTCTGGGTAACTAAAAAAACTTTGTGCATATCTGATAAATACATGGATATATTACTCTTCTGGGTTGGTATGTGCTCAGAAAGACAAGCTACTCTTGGACAGATTTAAAGAATCTTCAGCCACACATACACAGAGTGGTCTAAAAGTGGTAGTAAGGAATGAATAATGCAATATATACTTTGTTAGTATCTACTGAAATCACAGATCTCACTGTTCTTCATATGTTTATTTAGGGAGAGAAAGGAGGATGGTGATAATATTTTAAAGGCTTGGGAGAGAGGCTTATTTTTCTTAATTAATTAGGAATATGTGTCCAAGGAATATGCATTTCTTTAGCTTGAGTCTTAAAATGATTTGCATTCTGATGTTTATATCAGATTTTCTATTGTCTAATTATGCTAAATTGATTCTATATAGCATCAGAGGTTCATTTTATAATTTCCTATAAGAAAATTTAAAGCATTAGTTAAGCAATATCCTATTTATGTCAAAAGATTGTATAGCTTTTTTTTTTTCTTCCCCACATATAGACAAGAAAAAAATGATGTTTTTGTGTAAAAGCCTATATTATTACACTGTACTGTTACAAATGTTTAAAGGGCCAAATAACAATTAAAAGAATTCAAAACTAGACAACAATGAAAAAAAAAATATTCCTGCTAGGGAGAAGTAATGAATTTATACTCTTAAAGAAAAA
>JAAGNO010021330.1:0-12326 GCA_033439905.1 Ceryle rudis | reverse complement strand
GTTTCCTGTTTATGCCACGTTTAAATCTCCTGCAGTTGCCCCTAGCAATGGCCCCAGCTACGCCACACGCGAGAGCTGCTGGTTCCTGTCCGATCTCTGCTCTTCCTCGAGTTTCCTTGGCTTCGGGAACTCCCTGTCCACCTTCATTTAGTGCTCAGCCACAGAAATTACCATTGCTGCTGCTTCGCTTTGGGCGGACTCAATGGTGGAGCAGAGATCCATCTGTAGCCTATGGAGGACCCCACACAAGTAGTATAGGCTGGATCTGACTTTTAGAAGATCTTAGGCTTGGGAGAGCAGTGCTTCGTCTCTCTGATGCTGAAGTTTCTCACTGTCACCATCCTGAGAAAATTTTGTTATTCTTTATGCATTAGTCCAGTTCCTGCTACTCAAAGGATAAAGTTAAGATTTCATCTCTGAAAGGAGTTGTTTTGGACCCTGTGAATTTTGTTGCTGCTTTAGGATTCTACAGTAATCACTGGCTTTGAACTGATGGGGATAAGGCAGGGGTTATGGTTTCATGGGAGCAGAACAAAGCATTTGCATACTGATGTTCAAAAGATTCCTAACTCTGTAGTGTGAGGCAGTAGGACCCATATTAACAATAACCTTTGGGGAACAATACTTAGCATATAAGAAAGATTCTTCCTGAACTGTTCTGCTCATGGTGTATGCTATTTTCTGGGAAGTTTTAAGGACATTCTCTTTCACATGGGTGTTACAAAGCACCTACTAATGAGTATTTTATGAAAAGGGCTGTGAATTATTTAACAAATGTGGCTGAAACTCAGTAGCACCAGAGCGATGAGAATGAATGCTTGCATTTCACTTCCACATATCTGGTTTTATGACTAGTCTTTCTTGTTCACATTGTCTGGTTAATAAACTGTAATAACCATTAATTTTTTAGTTAAGTGGAACCCATTGATGTCATTATAAGACTTTATCCTGACATACTTTGTCAGCTGGACAGTTCCACATCACAGATTTAGAATATATTCGACAAACTTTAATGTGATGAAAATGCTGTTGAAATCCATGGCAAAACTTTAGGTTTTTAGTGGAAACAGCATATAACTGAATAGTTGTAGTTTTTTGTTTACATTAGCAGAAGTTGTATGCTGGAAGATGTGCTTCTTTCATCCTCTACGTAACAAAAACTAGAGAAGAAATAATCTATTCTAAGAGTAGCTCTTCTGTAGGTGGTGTATGACCCTGCCACTGTTAGTCATGTTTGTGTGTATATAGGAAAAACAGATTCTTGCAATACAGAAACTTAAAAATAAATTGTACTTTTTGGTTTATTGCGTATTTTCCAGTGAGGATTGCATATGCAATGGGGGGAATGCAACTGTGGAGCTTACAGTGGATCTTGAGAGGCGTTGTTTTAGGGGACAAAGAAATACACTTGTGAGACAAAAAAAAAGACTTTGCTAGTTCTTCTATTCTGATGTCATTAGTCTATATGGATGCTTTAAAGGACTGGCCTTTTTAGACTTGCTAACTATTAAATGACTGCTTGCAATTGCAAACAGGTGACCCCACCCTTTTGCTCCTTTTAAAGAATGTATGCCAATATATGTTTTCATAGCTTTAGCTGTGATTTAATTAGAAGAAAACTGTTCCCTAGTTTCAAGTTTGTCTCATTCAGTGTACACAGATACTTGTCTATAATACTGACATTTTCATTTATTGAGTAGTCTTTTTTTTAAAAAAAATAAAAACCATGGACCCCTGTTTTTACAGCTATTACTTTTTTTTCAGGCAATAATAAATAGCACTATCACCCCCAACATGACATTTACTAAAACATCCCAGAAGTTTGGCCAATGGGCAGACAGCAGGGCAAATACAGTCTATGGCTTGGGATTTTCATCTGAACATCACCTTTCAAAAGTAAGTACAACCAGTGCAACTATTCAGCTAGTCAAGCGGCTTAAGAATATTTGATTCTTACTCATTGTATCTTGACCTAGTGCTCACTACTGTTGTTATTTAAAAATAATGTACAAAAAAATATTCTGTATCGATCCTTATAGTGTAAAAAGACAAGATAAAATGTGATACCCGCAGATTTTCTTTTAACTGATGGAGAAAAGGAGGAAGATTTAATCTGTCACAGGGTATGTTGTTAACACTTTATAATTATTCACTTGTTAGGTTTATCTCTCTATAAAAGTTCTTTTTTCACTGCAGTTTTTCATGATAGAATTTATCTGAGGAACTTTACTGAGGAAAGAAGTAACCCCTGTTTCTCAAGATGATGGTATAGTTTCTTTAAGCACCCTTTCTACAATACTTGCTGCTATTGATACTACTTGGTAGATAAGTCCAGGAACCTGTACAAGGCAGTGTCATTTTTCTCCAAATGAGGAGTTTCAGTTCAGTTTAAGAAGATGTCTCTACATTAAGCAGGTAATTTTCATACCAGCCCTTTTGAGAAAGTAATTGTCACTCTCCATAGTGAAGCACGGGCCTATTAAAATGAAAATCAGTACTTCTACTTTATTTGGACAGGTGTTACACTTGTAAGATTTCTTCCTTTCATAATAAGATAGCTTTCATTTCCCCCAAACAACACAAACACAGGATATTCTGAATGGTACTAATATCATGTGTTTGTGCACCTATCATTGCATCAGTGAAACTGGAAACTTTGCACTCGTATAAATTTCTGTATATGTCCTAGATGCACTTGCTTACTAATGTAGTAAGAACTTAATATTTAAATGGATTTAGCATAAACGATACTTTAGTTTACCTCTTTCATAAGACTAGTTTCCCTTCATCACAGAATGCTCCTTTGGAGGCAAAGTGTCATGCTATAGTCATGCAAACTCTGTGTTTACCTGACTTTAAGCAGTAGTTCATCCTTGCCAGTGAAAATACTTTGGGTTTTTTAACTGTCCTATCCTTGACTCTTTTCTTACTATCCCCATGTGGTACTTAACTGCCTTCTTAATTACAGTTGTTTCAATCCCATTCTTTCACTGCCCTCAAACACATATCTATGAGGTTTAAGTATGCCCTTGGCTTAAAACTTTATATTGCTGTTGAAAAAATAAACCAAAAAGCTACAGTAGATATTTTGTCTTAAATACGTGTTTGAGTAGCAGTTACTCAGATACTGTGTTTTACAATGAATACACAAATCTGTTGAGAAAAATAGCAAGTCACAAGCCTTTTCTGAAGCTTATAGTGATGAATCTTCAGAACCTTTCCAACAAACTGTTCCCATGTCATTGTATCTTAATCAAACCAATATTCATGTAAATTGAAATTGCTGATTATTGCTACTAAAATTCATAAAGATAAAATGTGTTATTTTAAAATTAACATATTTGGTCGGGGGAAGTTTTCTTTAGATTACAGTCTGATCAGTCACTGGAGTTGATAGATACGTTGGTCTTGGAATCAGAAAAGCTGATTTAGAAACCCTGGATCTGTTGCTTACTGCCAGAGAAATCACATATTCTCATTTTTTTCTTGTCTCTCTGCTCAGATTATTTACTCTGACTTCTGTGCACTGGTTTAGCAGAGCACTCTTTGGTACATCTAGCACTGTAGGACCTGAAATCAAATTTAGAGCTCAGGGTACTACTGGATATTAGTAATAGGGCTAATAAAAAAACCTAAAACAAACCAAACAAACAAACAAAAAAAAACCCCTCCAGAATCCAACCAAACCTACCAACCAAACCAAACAACAGAAAAACCCTGTATTTGTGAATTTGTTCAGAAACAGGTTGCTTCTGGATGTTGCCTTAAAAATTGATTCTGAAACTTCTTTTTTGTATTTGATTCATCAAAGCCCTTAGAAGACAGCCTTACTGTATGTAACTTGTTTTCCAATAATGTCTCTGGGCCCCAGTGAAACACTGCAAGTTCCAGGGAGCAAAAGAACAGCCTGAACCACAAAACATTTAGTCTACTCTCTGACTGCTTTCAACAGGTTAATGAAGCAAATAATAACTGGCAATTCTCAGATCATTATCTGCTTAGCTTAGAGTTTGTGTTTGACTTTTGGACTATTGGCTTTTGGTTCATGTGCCTTTGTCCTCCTAAACTAATTACTAGGATGAACTGCAATATCAGTAACCTCTTTCTGTACATATATTGTAACTGAGAATTAGTAGAGTGAGGTTATCTGATAGAAAAATAGTGTCATTCTAATCAATTTCACATAAAAACAGTGTGGAAGGAAATTAAACATTTCTTTATCTTCTTTAGACCTTTTCTCAATATGTTAGACCATAAATTCGCCTCAGTATTTTTCCACCAGAAATCAGTGATACCTGAAAGATGATTCTTATGTTGAAGAATATCACTTTCACAGGATCGAGATTTGCTAGCAGAGTCCCTCTTTCTGCTGCAGTAGGAGGAACAGAATGTCCCATGCTTTTCATAAAAAAACTGAGGCGACTTTCTCATCCAGAATATAAGTGGAGGCTTATGATAGTATCCTGACATATGAAAAGAAATACTCTTTTTCAGGTTTGCTATCTGTCTTACTCCTTTGAATTAGTTGACCTGATTTATTCTATATGAATACATATATGAGTATGCTAAATGGAAAAAGTACCACCACTGATACTTTTAAGAGCCACTTGTAGTCTCCCTGCACAATTTTTTATCGTTTCCTTAAAGTACTGAACCTCCAGAGAACCTTTCCTTTCATACCATGAGATCTCATCTTTATTATTCAGGAATTTTATCAAGAGATTGCTATTATCCATCACCTGCCATTAACACTATTGGCTCTTTCTTAGAATGTTATACATCTATCTCTCCATTATATGATTATTTAAAATTTCTAATGCTGTGGTACAGAAGATGGTACTTACTGCCTTCTATGTTTTCAGCCTTTTATTCTAAACCTCAGCATTATGTTTTCTATTTACCAATCCTCTAGTCTGAAAGCTGGTTTAAATAATAGGTTACTTATCAGATTTAATAGGTTACTTACCAGATTTTGAGGTATATGTGCAAGTCTTAAATGTTGTATGGTTCTGGTGGTATCTTACAAATATTATCACCTTTCTGAGACTTTTTTTAATGCTGGATTTCACTTTCAGGGTGGTACCTTTTGTCTCCTCCTATATTCAGGAAACATATGCTTTTAAATAACCTGACAGGTGAAATATAGGATACAAGTGGAGAAAAACGATGTTTCTTCAAATACTAGTAGCCTACCAGGAGCAGAAGAAAACAAGGTTTTTTAGGTGTTGCATAGTAAGTGAAGTTCTGGTAAAAAATAGTTGTGTATCACACAAAAGGTAGGGTTTGCCACCTTTAAATGTATGCAGTACAAACCAGTGTCTTTGTATGCTGCTGCCAAAGAGATTTAGGAGCTGTTGGCGAAGCTTCCAATGTTTTTGCAGAATTATTTCAGTCTTAATCTAATCATAATAACATAATGTTCTGTATAAAAGCAGCAGGAGACAAAAACAAATGCTTGGCTACTATAGTGATTAGCATAGTGTCAAGCTGAGATCTACAAGACCATATTTTTCTCTAGCCAGAGAAATTAGGCCCTATTCTTAATAAATTGATTTAATCTCTCAAGTTCAATGATGCATGTATTTCTAACTTGCTGCTTTAGCTGTTTTCTGGAAGAGATACATGTAGCACAGAAATCAAGCATCATATGGCAGTTCAATGTAAATTTCGTGTTCAATATATGCAAGTGTTTTGTTCAATTAATTTGTTCTTTGATTTGATAGATATCAGTGAACAATGAATAAATGAACTTCACTCGGTATTCTCTTTGCTGCTTTCCCAAATAGCTATTCTAAATGCTCTTAAAATTTGGGAAGAATTCGGTATTGTTTCAGTCATGAAAGAATGAAGTCCATTGAAAGCTCTAGGCTAATAGTGACCATAGTAGTCTTCAGAACCAGATCATTTGTTGTCAGGAGAGTAAAACCTGAATCTGAATGCAGCACTATTATTAGCAGTATCTGAGGAAAGATTTTTTTTTAATGCTATCAGCAACAGAGCCAACTTTGTTGCCTCATAATTTTCCTGAAATATAAACAGTGTACATTATGTTTGAAAGGTGCATCACTATGTAACTCACTGAAATGTGTATCTAATAAGGAGAAAAATTTTTAAAAATGTACTAACAGAATTTGACTTTGTAAAATGTTAAGTACAGCATTCTGTTCTGCCTGTAATGTACTGCTTTACGCCTACTCTTTCTCTTTTTCCTTTCCTTTTTTTTTTAAACCTATGTACCTTCAGTTTGCTGAAAAATTTCAGGAATTCAAAGAAGCTGCACGACTAGCAAAGGAAAAATCCCAAGAAAAGATGGAACTAACAAGTACACCATCTCAAGTGAGTCTTACCACCTAATTCAAGCCTAATACTTCATATCTATGTTACTTGGATATATCTTACTCACAAATCTTGTATTAAAAATTAACTTCCCTGTATCCTCTCAACAGTCAATTATAAGTGTCAAGAAGTCGAAGAATACATCTAGCAGACACTAAAGAAGTGTCAAAAGACTCTCTTTATAGTAAAATTGGCCTTTTGTTTATTGCCATTCTTTCCTTTGATCTTCCCTTTGATCTTTCCTGTTAAAATGAGTAAATGTGGTGAGCAGTTATGTAAATAAATAGATAGTAAACACCTTTTGTGTTTTTTCTTACTGAGTCTATGAAACTTGAGGCAGTGCATTGTGAAGGACTTTATAGAAGAATCATTACAAGAAAAATCAAAGTTGAAACAGCAGACTGTTTTTACTTATCTCCTACTGTGAAGTATTCACTTGTGAAAAGTGCTGAAGGAGGATGACAGATTAACATGCTGGTTCTGGAGTTTTATTAGTTAGCTATGATGCAAAAGAAGAGCTTATGAAAGGTATCTCAAAACACGATCTGGGTTAATCTAGGCCTAACACGAGGATAAATTAATATAGTCACGTTTACATTAGTCATGCCTAAAAATAATTTACATGAACATGAGTACTTGGAATTTGCTTTGAAAAACCAAATTGCATGAAGCTTTTTTTCTTTTTTCCCTCCTTCCCCTCTGCTGTGTTTCTGGCTTTTTGTGTAGCTATTTGCTGTGTTTTAAGCAATAGTGAAGACAAGTGTAATTCCTTATCTTGGAGGCTGAAGCAGCTTTAAAGGTACAGCAGAGGTTCCTGAGTTAGTAGCATTAACGTTGCTCAGTCTTTTTTGCTAGGGAGTCTTCATTCATTGAATCAGTGCATCTCTTGGGTGCTTTGCATTGTAACATGCTCCTGATCTTTGATGGACCAAGAATGGCAGGCAGTTTGCAGCATGCTGTATGAACAGTTCTATTGCCACCAAAAAGCTACATCTGGTGTTCTTCCAAGAGAAGTCAGTGGAAACCACAAGAATATACACAATGAACCAACCTCATATTGGCTTCCAGTAGGCATTTTGCCCAAGTGCTAGGTTGGCTTTTGCTATTAATGGGAAACTGCTTGCTCTACTGTAACAGGAGAAAAATGTCTTTTTTTATTAGTTTTCTTGACTCTCTCTAAATGTCTGATAAATTCCATAAATAAACAGAGATAATGGAAGTAGGTATTTCAGTTTTATAAACTAATATATGCTTGGCTTTAGAGACAGTGAAGTGCTTCAGTCAGGCTTTTAGTTTCTTGATATTATAGGCAAAACAATTAATCTGCTTCTCTTTTGACATGTTGATTAATAATCTGTATTCAGAAGTTGAATCTGACACTGTCAAATGGAGTGACTTATTCTTTGATTAAGAAATTAATTTGAAGATGCTTTTGTCTAGCAGCTGACCAGGATTAAAGCTTTCTCTTAAACTCTGAGTTATTAATATTGTTCATTTTCCTGTACAGATTTCTTTTTGTACTTAAAACCTAACATTTTATATTGTAGGCAGTTACAGAAAAGTTACCTTGAACGATTCTATAATGCACGCTGAGAACTGCAATTTAATTACTACAGACTTAGGAATAATCTCATAGTGAGGCCTTACTTTTTATCTCTTGGGTTTTCACTGTGTTAATAAGTTAGCATATTATACTGACAGATACTGTTAGTGCAAGTGCTGACACATCAGCATAACAGTGTTCACATACTTAATGCTTCTCATTACTTCCCGAGAGAAGAGGCAGTGGAATCAGGAACTTTGGAGTTTGGAGCAGATGAGAAGCAAGGGCTTCATGGCAAACTGCAGCACTTCCATGGTGTTGGGGCTCACTCAAAGATAGTTACAACTGGAGGGAAGATGGGTGCTTGGTAGTGGGGAGGCAAGATGGGACCTGAGAGACATTTGAAGGAGCACTCGCTGTCATTTTGATCATCTGCCAAAATGTGGCTGCAAAGCAAATAATTTAATTGTTCTTTCCTCAGTCATTCTGCAGCTCTTCTTGGTGATCCTTTGCAGGAAGGAAAAGAGTAAGAAAGTACTTTCAGTGGCCAGTCAAGGCTTCAGAGGAACCTGGCTTTTACAGGAATCTTTGGCAGTAAAGGTACTGGGAGTCAGCATGTGAGCCGTGAGCTCTGAGCAGTGAGTGTACCAGTAAGCCATTTAGCTACAAGTGTCAAACCCTCTGCTGTCTTGAACTTGCAGATATCCTTCCACATTAGATTAGTAATTGATAGGAAGCTACTGCATATCAAAACTAGAAAATACACATACCAAACTCAAATACAGTGTTATATTTTCCTTGGTACTCCTTTACAAAATGCCTTTGTTATTTACTAGTTAATTAAAGTACCAGCTATGGTATATTGCCCACCTGCTCTGCTACACAGTTCTAAGAGAGAAGAACATGTGCTCTTTCTGCATTCATGTGACCCTATAGACTAAATCTTTATTAAAATACCTCTACAACTTGTGTAACAAAACTCTGGACAAGGTACGTGCTGCTGATACATGGTACTTGCTACTTGCTACATACTACTTAAACGTGCAAGTTTCAATTCTGAATGTCCTGCAAAAACTTTTTGTGAAACTAAGGAGAAATAGAAAGATTTAACCAGAGTTAGCCATGTTAAAACTTAAGACCAATCTTATCTAAAGTCTACTGAAGTTAGAGTACTTCTCTAAGGTGTTAGGAGCTTTAGCAAACTATTGGTACTATGTGGCAAGATATTTCTACCAGAAAAGTGACTCAATGGTCAGGAAGTAGTAATTCTGTGTTGAGTACTTCTTGGATACCCTGTTTCATCTGATGGTATGTGTTCTTTGGTGCTTTTTTTTTCTGTGTGTGTGAAACATGTAGTAGAAAGAAAACACTACATAGTCCAGTTTGCAGTTACTTAATAGCAGGAGTACAAATACTCTTTGCTTTAATATCCCAGATTATCGGATCACAGAATCACAAAAATGTCATGTTTGGAAAAGACCTAAGCTCACCACATCCAAGTGTCAACATATAATATATCTATGTATAATATAGATATAATCTCTCTACACAGAGAAGGATAATACATAAGGTCACCATTTACCTTGACTGTAAAAAGAACTTAACTTGTCTAGAGAAAGACAGTGGTCTGGACCAACATATTACAAGAAAGATTCTGCTTTGTTATGCCTGTGTCCCACCAAGTGCACAGTGCTTTCTTGAAATGAAGAGGAAAGCATTATTTCCCTGTCAGACAACTTGTACTTTCAATCCATCTTTATTAAGATGGATTCATATAATAATACACACTTTATTTCTAGTATGTATAGAGGCTTCAATCTAGAAAGAAGTTGTCCATTTGGGTACTACAATGACCACCAGTGCACATAGGTATCCCATCCAGTGTCTCTTTAACTTAGCCTTGCAGTGCTCTTGTCTTGTTTAGCTGAAAATGACAATATTGTCTCTTTTGCTGTGCCACCTTCTATTTTCCAGACCCCTCTTTTAATACATGAATTGTTTTGCTTATGTCATAAACTCATGGATCGTACAGTGACAAGCCACCCATGGTCTGTTTTCAGTTACGAGCTTGCCTGTGCACTGAAAGAGCAACATACTGATCTGGATTTCACTCAGCTGCATGAAGCAATAGCCAGAAAACTGTCATGACCCTCCCCCTCCTTTCTTTTCCCCCTTTTTTAAACCAATCTGAATTAGGTTCAAGTACAGAATCAAATAGAGCAGTGTGGTTTGCTGTCTTCCACTATTAGTCTTGCAAACAACTGGAGTCTGAACCTCAGTTCTTCTTTTTCTCTAAGAAGAATCTGTCCTAAGGTATTTCTTTTGATGCTGGTCAATTTAGATTAAGAACTGTGCTAAATTATGAAACTGTATGGTGAGTAATATTCTCAAAATATACTTGTTTGTGATTCTGAGTCCATCCTATGCAGACTATTAGCTATTGCCTGAAAAGTTTTAACATTACATTTTTTAATGCAAGGAAAAGGTTTGTTTTGGCAAAGTGCTCATGGTTTATTAACGTGTTGGCTTTCTCTTTGTTGAAGTACAAACTTTAATTACAAAATTTGTGGAAAAATAGCTTTCTGGAATGTTATGCCAATTTCTATGCCAGAACAAATGTTTCACATGTATTATGGTGTCTGAATCAGTAGCTGGCAGACTTATGCCATTCCCAGTGAGTACTGAATCATCGAAGCACCATGAAGAACAGCAGTGCCGGGGAAGTATATGGAATACTTAATGAAAAAACAATGTAAAACTTAATAAGAAAATAAGCTGGACCTGGTTTGTTTTGTTCATGATTTTAGAACCACCTACTCATTTTCTTCTCTTCCATATTCAAAAGGTGGCTTGACCTAGGCTCTGAAGTCTACTTGTTTCAGTTTATAGGCTCTTTTGTGAGTGCATTCATTTTATTCATAAGATTTTGAAATTTAAGGCATCTTTTGATGAATTTTCCTCTGTTGAGTTTATACTGTAATTTTTATTCTGTTGGCATCACCAGAGTCCTGCATACTTATTAGTGAGGCCAGAGCTTCTCTAGACAGTGCAGATCTCTGTCGTACTCAAAATAGCAAAATATACCTGAATCAGACTTGCACATATACTTATCATGTAGAAAAACACTAATCATCAGTCCATATATAAGTCCAGGACTGGTGAATGACTTAAAGTTCAATATGCTCCAGAAACCTATCTACAATACAATTGTGATTTTATATCACAGGAGAGCTGTTAATTCTTTCTTCTCAAATGAATCTTATACATATTTGTTGCTGTCATGAGCAGGAAATATCAGACCTTAAAATATATCACTGGTTTACAGGAAGACTTGTGATATTCAATTTAAGCCATGTTCTTTCTATATAGTGTTTATACAGTTGACTGTTAGAACTAAGTTAACCTGCTCTCCCAGGTAGAAGGGAAGGCTGAAAATTCCTCTTCAAGCTGACTGCAATTTCTTCCTCGAGTCTGTAAAGTAGGGAGTGGATCGTGAAGCTGTAATGATATGGAATAAAAATTACATATGAACATCTCAGAAAAATGTTTCTAAAATTCTTTACTTTCTCTATTATAAAATAGGAACATATTATTTGTAAACATTTTCTTAAATTTTTCTTCAGTGTAAGTGTTGATTTTTTTCCATTGCTTTATTCATAGCCAGCAGTTGGCCACAAATAAACTACTTATCAGGCAGGTCTAGTTATAAGTGTGTGAGAGCACTGATTAACCTGTATTATAGGTGGAAGAAATACATACTAGAATCTGTTGCTTCTCTTGTACATTCAAAATCAGCCCCCCATGAATCTGTAGGCAGTGAAACTCTGGACTGTGATATTTGTCGGTGTTAGATTTTGTCACTTGAATCTCATACACATTAGAAGTCTATGGAAGTGCGTTACTGAAAACTAAGTCTAGATGGAACTTACACAATTGTTTCTTTTCTACTGAAATGATTTCTATGCATTCACTTGTAGAACATTTTATTAAGTAGGCTCTGGTTTTATGTATCTAATAACAGTGTTGTGGGAATTTCAGCTTAAGGATAGAAGCCATCCAGATTTTGCAGGATGTGGTATGTATTTTTTAGAATATCTAGTGTAGTATGGAAAGAGGAGAAAATAAAAAGAGAAACTCTTGGGTCAGTAAAAGCTTTATTTAACGTCAGTGGAAACTGTTTATCAAATCAGAAGATAATAATAGGCAAAAGCATATAATTTGTATAAAATAATGAATTTGCCTGATTATCTTGCCAACTCTGCTGTCCTTTCACACTTAATTTCAGTTCAGTTCAGAAAAGTTGTTCTGTAAAAATCAAGTCAAATACTTTGACTTTCAAAGTATTTACATTTCAGATAATAGCTTTGAGTATAAAATAAAAAGATTCTTCCTGAAAGTAGGTAACAGTTTACATTTATGTAATAAAAAATTATATGACTGACATATT
>JAAGNO010021328.1:0-15350 GCA_033439905.1 Ceryle rudis | reverse complement strand
GAACCACAGGAAAGTGGCCTTTGTCGGGGGGGGGCGGGGGGCGGGAGCTGGAGGGGGGGAAGCCCGGGGCAAGAAGATGGGGGAGTCCGGGGCAAATGGGGGGCACCGCCGGGTTCTGCCCCGGGGCCGGCTCCTGCCCGCCGGGGCTGAAGCAGCGGCTCCGCATGCGGAGGGTTTTCCTTCTCTCTACCAAGGCTTCGTTTAGGTTTTTTTCAGAGTCATCATCAAGGAGCATTTCCTGTCCAATTCCCGTTTTGTCTGCTGGTGTATCTTCTGTCCGTGCTTTGTAGTTCGTACACGACGAACTTTTTTTAGTCTGCCAGGAAGAGGATATAAAAAAAGGCAGTGTGTTGTGCCACAAGGTGGGAATATCACTCTTTCCTGGTGGGTTACTGAATTACCTTCTAGTGATGCACGAACGCTACTAAGGTTTATATCTTCTTAGGGGTTCAATCAAACCTTTCAAAATTAAACAAAGACACAAAAAAACCAACCAACCAACCAAAACCACAAAAGAAATAAAACCAAACCCACACCAAAACAAACCATACCAAAACAAAACAACAGAAAAACAAAACAAAAGGACCCCCCCCAAAAAAAAAAGCAACAAAACAAACAAAACCCAACCAACCAAAAGCCACAAAAAAACCAAACCCCAAAAGAAAAAAGAGCATTAGGTTTTTTATATAGGAGATAATAAAATATTTTCCAAGAGAATGCTTTGCTCATGGAGACACAGATACGTGAAATTCTAATAGTTCTGAGAAATAATCATTTGGCATTAAAATAGCTTGTATTCCAGAACTGAAACTTTGCACAGCCAAATGTACTGGAAGAATTAGTTTGTAGGCACTGCCTGGTTAATTTTCTTGTGGATGGGGGATACTTTACTACCTCTAATAATAGCAACTTTATATATTGCAGAAAATCTACAACCTTGCTATAATTTGGAGAAGTGCAGTAGTTCAAATTAAATGAAGGCATGAAATTATTTTGGATAACAATATAATTACATGTAAAATCAGCTTAAAGGTGCCAAGTTCTTGTTAATCTAATTTATAGCCTCTGGTCAAAGAAATCCCTGCGTCTGTATTTATGCAATCCATGTCTGAATATGTCTTTTAAGTATGCAAGCCACCGTATTTTAGAGGAGTCTTTACGTTATTGCTTCAGGTGTGGTGTTTCAACTAGACCTAAAGCCATATTTTATGGAGTAAAGGGAAGAAGGGTTGGTCATGACTTGGGAGAACTTAAAAGCACCATGTGAGAAAGTTACTCACTGAAAAAGTCATGGCTGACGTGAATTAACAGCCACAGGTTACAGATGCCATCTACTTCAGGCATTGTCACTTAGTCCCACCCTATTCACCTTCAATTACTACAGACAACTCAGAGGAACATATTTGTTCACTTCTCCCTTCTGTGGGAGAAACCCCAAACCACCATAGGAAGGCATGAAATCTGATTGTGCAGACTGCTTCGCTTTGATGGGGGATTGTCAGAGGATAGGTCTCATGGGAACCCCAGAGGGATGAGGATCTGGCGTCGGGCATTTAGGATGATTGTGTTTCTTTTGGAGAGATCACTCCCATGAAGAAATTTACCTTGGAGGAGCAGAAGGGGTAAGAGGAATCGCTGAACTGTGCATGTTGGGGTTGCAGGCACCAATGTAATAGGATTCTATCTGGAAGGGTCCTAGCACTTCTGCTGTGCATGTCACCGCGGACCACAAAATCCTCCTCACTACGCTGTAATAAGCTGAAGAGCCATAATAAAAGGCCACAAGCCACAGCTGTAACGTGCCACAGTGTTCTTTCACACCCTTCACAGCCTCATCTGATCTCTCGCTGCTTTCCTGGCTACTGGAGCAATGTAAGCACCAGTGCTCCGGTACCAGTGCCCCAATGCCTCCATACCCCATGAGGTTCGGGGATAAAACTGTGCCACCAGTCTGTGTCCCCCTCCTTCCCACCTATCCACACCCTTCTCAGACACTTATTTTAGTCCTCTTAGGCTAAAAGTCTGTCACCCTTTCCTCATGATGTGACCTGGACAACAACAGCAGGGCATGGGCTGAGCAAAGATACCAGGAAGAAGAGCACACCCCAGGCCCTAAAACCACTTACTACAGCTCCATCTACAATCCGGTCCTGTCATATTATGCAAATGAGTAGATCCCTCTCATTTTCATGAAAAGTGACGCATTTTTTTCTGGAACACAAACTGTAGCACGCACTCACACTTCTTGCCAAGATAACAAGCCTCCAAACCCCCATCTATCCAGTGATGCAAAGGACATCTCCTTTCATTCACAAGGCACTAGCAGCTAATTCTTCTGGTATGTCTTTTTTGAAGTTTAAGCAGCATAACTTTCTTAGCAGCAATCATGAGTTTCCTAGTTATAGTGGCCCTATTTTATAATCAATAGATTTTTCAGGTGACCACAGTGGCGAGGGTCAACAACTCCAGAATTACCTGGGTGCTACACGGCTCAGTGCATTTCCTGGCCTTTCTTACTTCTGAATGTGCACCAACTGCTGAAGCGAACACGGGCAAAAATTTTAAAGGAGCTAAGGTCCAAAGAAATTCAAGGAGCAATTAATTTGGCCAAACGTAAGTTTCCCTGCTGTTGAGATGCATGAGGACAGCGTACTTGCCTTCCACATACCAATCCAGATGGATACAGGTCTTAAGTCCTATGTGATGATCTTAGATAACCCAAGATATTTCAAATGATACTGACACTTACAGGTGAGCAGCTCCTTTAGGGGCTTTAATGACTAACTTGTACTTATGTGCCCTATCTCCTCTTGAAAGTGGAAATACTTCCCTAGATGTAGATGGTGGTGTTGCAGCCCGAGTTCTACAGAAGTCTTTCTGTGAAATTTAGGATCCTTGAGCTTCATTTGCCTCTGAAAATAGGATCTGGACAGCTAGATTATATTCACTTGGAAAATGTTCTTGTTCTTCTGCATGTGCTTGCCTGTCCTTGCAAGAAACCTGCTGAGGCTGGCACGTTAGGGGGAATGAGAACGTTGTGTCTAAATACAAGAATAGATCGGGCCTGCACAACAGCCGTTTGCATAAAGCAGGCGGAGAGGAAAGCAAGGAGGCTGAGCAGATCAGCTATGCCAAGACAGGAGATCTCAAGCTTTGCTGCTGTAGCAGATAAAGAGCACGTTGTATATACCACTAGGTGTATGGGAAGTAAGAAGGGATCATTTCTTGTATGGGCTGCTTAGGAAATGACACTGCTGCGCTCATGAGCTCATAAACGAGGCTTATGGAAAGTCCCTGGCTTAACTGTCTTCTGATGACCTCTTTGCAACAGGAATGGGTTAGATCTGCCTTTCCTGTGCCACAGAAAAGACATTGCCAGTGCCTGAAAATACGAGAATAATTTAACTGCAGGGTAGTCAAAGAAGCAGCCAGGGGAGGAGGATTCCTATAATGAGTTCTGTTTGCTGTTTGTGGAGACATTTATTGCTGCCTCTTCAAACCAGAGCCTGTAGGGATTTATTTCCTTTGCACTTGCCTGTTGGGACCAAGGGAATTTGTTAGCAGCCTTGTTTTAATCAGGACTAATGTGCTAACAGCAGCAATTTTATAATTACATAACGGTTTTCCTATTATAACAACCTGCAGCTTATAGACTCTGAACACAGCTTCCAAAGACTGGAAGGTAGTGACTATTTAACAGAGCAGAAAACGACTCCACGTTGCTTAGGACGGGAAGTGACATACACCATGCTGGTATTTAGGAAACTGGTGTTTTCACGCCAAGCTTGCTTTGAGATTTTTAAAGGTGTCGTCTGAAATGGATTTGATTTTTACAGCTCTCCTAAAAGTGGCAAGAAGGTAGATGAGTGTCCAAATTTCCTTTGTAAGCCTCTTTTATGAGTAACAGAATCAGATGCCAATGCATAGGTTGGTGACAGTAGCGATTGGTATCAAAACCCCTTACTCCCTTTTTAGAGTGTCAGGATATTGGCAGAAATCTACAATAGCTTGTTTTCTTTTTAGGCACCAATAATCCCAGGTTGAGGTCATAAATATAGTCCTCTTTAGAGACTTAGTTCATCTTGTTCAGGCTTTTGAGCAAACCAGAAATAAAAATGAGATACTGCATTATGTCAGAGCTGCATGTTTAGTCTGCCTCTCTAGAAATAATCAAGAAAAGTTATACATGATAAGAGACAGATGCTAGTGCCTCAGCAGACATTTGAACTCTTTCTAGTACAATAGTAAAAAGGAGAAAACACCCAAAGGAACTCGTTTCTTTAGTACTCAAATTTGTACTCAGAGTGCTTTGAAGGGAGGGATAAGCGAGAAAAGATGTTTTCCTTGGCTTTACTTAAAGCGACTGCATTAACGTAACCTGCCAGTTCAGAAGGTTCTTATATGACCCCAATATTTGTATGCATCTCTACAAATGCCTTTTTCCCTGAGCAGCCACTACTTGGAGCTGGGCTATACCGGTGTTTGAGTATGGATCCTGAAGGGGATTTGCAAGTGCCAACTCTGACGCTTGGGCCAGGTCAGCAGTTCCTGCCCCAGTACTAGATGACATGGCCAGGGAACTTGGGCATGTTCCATCATTTTATCTGCTGGTATAGGTGCACCTATACACTCCCCCTGGAGCCCCCTGCTTACATCTCCTTAAGCTTCCTGATGTGCCAGGAAGGTAAAGGAAGACGAGTCAACAGGATGCACCTCTGGCCCCGCTCTGCACGGTTCACTTGTCCCCTCCACTCTAAGCACTGTTTGTTTGCGTTCCCACCTGGGGTGACACCTGTGCTGACACGTAGACGGGAGCCCTTGCATGTCCCACAGGTAACCTAGGCCAGCCTGATGGATGGATTAGCCGGTTGGCAGTAGCTAACACGCAGGGGGACGGCAGCCCCTGATGGATCCACTCAGCAAAACCATCAAGCCAGAACCAGGGTGCTATTACTTAAATTCACTGGAGGCCCGATTCTGCCCTCTGTTGTACTTCTTCAAATGCACGGAGGTCACCAAGGTTGGTTTCTGGTGTAAATGAAGGGAGAATTTGCTTTCAAGGATACTTTTCAAAGCAAGGTGTTGAAAAATGACTGTTCCTTTTTGTTTTGTGTCTCCAGTGTGTGTGTGCTATTTCAGCTCGCCAAAGCATTGATCCTCCCCTCTCCAGGTAGTGCCAATATTTCCAAATACATTTTCATGCTGATTTAAATGGCAGGTCAGGTTTCTAAATTTCATGCAGATCAGGGGCTCCAAAGGTCCCCTTTCAAAAGTGTGACATGACATTTCAGTTTGGCCATCTCCATACATTTCTGAAGAGGTTTTCTCACCTACGGAGAGGACACCTGGCAGTTGAGCAGGTAGAGAGCAGCTTGTGGAGAAGGAAATTGGGATGCCCAAGACTCTTGGGCTGCCTCTGAAAAAGGCTGAGGAAATTTTTATGCCAGACTGATTCAGAGCTTAGTCCTAGGAAGCTCAAGGAGCTCAGGTGACTGAAATGCTGGGATAAGGCTCTCAGGTTTTTTAGGCTCTCAATTCCTTGTCAGCCTGCCAGGTGGGTTGCCAAAGGCCAACTCAATGGACAAGCCATCGAGATACTATGCAGAAACACAAAGGCAAAGTTGTGTCAAAACCTGCCTACTTTCCACTGCGGATTCATTGAAATCTGCAAGTTTCTGGGAAATGTGATGACTTTGATAATCTGGTATTTTCTGTTCCCTTTGAAAAATTCAGCCCTATAAAATATTTTTATAAAGATTTCTAAGTAGGGGTCATGGAGGACAAGCATGAAAAAAAATGCAAATATTTTAACATTGCCCGTAAGTCTTCAATTTAAAATGAATCACAGATAGAAATCGTCCATGTAAATTTTATCCAGGCTGTCTTGTCTTCTTTTCTTTCTTTCTTTCTTTCTTTCATTTTTTTTTTCCCCCAAGAATGTGATAAGTTTATTCTTTTTAAATCCCTCTGGGAATGAACTGTGCATTTAGAGCTGTTTGTAGTAACACAGGCTTTACACAGTGAAGTGAGCAGCCGGATTTATGAGTAGCTTCAAGTGGAATGTGAAGAATGAGTATTCCATGTGACAGTGCATCACTGGAGTCAACTTCAATTCAGTATACTTTATAAACTGACCACCACACCATGTAGATCAGATAGGAATGAGGTTGCATGTCCCAAAGGTTAGAGGAGATACAATCCCCAACGAGATGAGAAAGCCTCTCTTGACAGAGGGCACCAAGAAGTGATAAGGAAAGTCTGTAACCCCTTAACCACCCCAACCAGGACATGTGCCCTGTGTCCCCTCCAGCACAGTTCCTATCAGCAGTAAACAATGGCAGTTCAGCAGAACCTGCTGTAGGCATGTTTCATTTTTCTCCTTGGTGCTTGGCTGGGGTCTTAAGAGCACTACAGCAGTGCTGGTAAAATTGGTAACTATTTTAAGCTTTACACTTCCAGGTGTGCCTGTGGGGTGCGCGCAGGCCGTACGATGGGGCTGGTTACAGGAGCCAAACTGTAGGGCTGCAAAAAAGGGTTCTAGGGAACCTGAAGCAAAAGTTCAGTGAGGGATATTTTCTGTGCTGTGATGTATTCTTAGAAGTCAGGACCTTCTCTAGCCTCTGAAAACTGGGACTGTGGGGACCATCAGTCTTTCTTTCCAGCTGCCTTCTGCCTCCAGGTGGAGAAGGCCCACTGTACACTAGTCAACTAGTTCATGCTTCTCTTAACAGCTCCAAACGCTTTTACATTAGTCAGGAGAAATTACTCACTATTTTTGCAGATCTGTGCTCGATCTGCTTTTGCTAGCAGCTTCTTAGGCACTCTTTTATAACATCTGAGACCAACCTGTAGCCACTAAAGACAATAATATTTTGCAAGGGTCTGGTATGACATGCTCAGAAACACTTAATGGACTGTCATACAGAAGTGTAGCAATCTCAGGGACAATAAAACAGCGAAGACTTGATGGACACATACTGTAGTAAGATACTAAAAGGAAAAGGATGCTTTGTCCAAAGAATCCAGAGCAAGTAGACCCTTACTCCAGCCTCAACTCTTAAGAAGTTACTTTAAATTGTTCATGTACTTTTGCAAATGTTACCCAAGAAGTGTCTATGTCCAGAAAGTTAACTGATGTGCTCTGAAAGAATGAGTTGTTTTCAGTTAGAAAACAGAGTCTCCATCAACTTCAAGCCTGTAGTATTCAGAGGGATTCACAGAGACTCTTCCATCTCCGTGTTGCATCTTCTACTATGACACATTTAAACTTAAAAGATGTAGCCATCATAGATTTAGTTTGATTTAAGAAACAAATCCAGCAATGTAAATGATAATGTGGCTGGGAATGTGATCCTCTGTCTCGGGGACAAAGCTTTATTTTCTTTATAGTAGTCTTCATATGACCCCCTCAGGTTCCACAACTGTAAAATGGAGACGAGAGTTCCTTAATTTTGCCAAGTGCATTGGGACCTACAGATAAAAATCGCTACTGCTGCAAATCAGAGCCTCTGAAGTGGACAGAGAGTCCTCCTTACTTCAATTAATGTTCTGAAGGACCGAATGTCATGCTTCGGTCAGAGAGCTCAGGATCCTTCTTTACAGAGTGTCATTTCCTTGCTTATGCTTAAAGGTAGCAGGGGCTGGATCACTCACTGGCATTCCCTCCTACCACCCACATCCATACAAGAAATAAAGTCAGTTTCTCTGAATTTAAACTAAATCCTTCTGGTTTAGCAATGCACATTTCTACTTAAGCAATAAACATCTGTCGTCTGCCATTCATTAATATTAATTATAAATGGTTGCTAGCTCATGGGATCCAAGTCCACCAGCTGAGATTTTTCCAACCCTGACCTTGTTAGGGTTTGTATAAAAAGTGTTCAGAAGGGTCCTTCGAAGCTTGAAGCCAACAGTAAGTGCAATTTGCAGAGTACAGCATTTAGATTATGCACTTAGAACAAGGGCAGTCAGAAGGGGTGATGGGAGCGGGGGAGGGAGGGAAGGAGGGAATACAGAGCTTGAAACGACGTGCCTTTAAATGCTTAAGAGTTTTAGACCTTTCTGCTGGCTAATGACAGGGAGAGGCATTGTCCATAATGAAACTGGCCCATCCATTAAACATTACTGTAAATGAAAGGTTGCGTGAATTAAAGGTTGTTCATCTCATGTTTCAGGAATGTAGCTGTGTTTCATGTCTGAAGCCTGTTTTCCTTTTAAATGGAGTTCTTCAGATGACAAATGAGAGAGAGAATTTCAGAAAGCAAATGGGCAGAAGTAAATACATGCTTAAGAACAAAGCAGAAACATAACTGTAGCTGTAAATCTTTATACTGAGGCTACTGTTTGCCATAGATATTGGGAAGGATTAGAATAGAATTGAGAAATTGCTGGACCATTTTACTTGTCATCCAAAAAACAAGAGAAAAAAAAAAATCCTCCCAGACAATCATTAAATTCTATCTGGAATATCACCTGTATATTTCACTTATGGACTGCTGGTTAATTCTTTTGCTACCATTTTGGATTTCAAGGAAATAAACCCAGGAAATTTAGGAAATGCTTTTGCAGAATATTGCATGGCCACTGGATCCTTAAATGGCAAATTATTTGGTTTTTCTTCCCTGTAATTTCTTGCCACTGCAAAACCTCTTCAACACAAATTATTGAGAAATAATATTTCTTTGCATCAGCCCTTAAAATTTGGTCATTTTTTCAGGCCTAAGCATGTAGCAATATGCCCCTTATGAGCCACATCTTTAGCTGCTCTTAAAATATACATCAATTCATCGGCAGAGAGGTGCTAGCTTGTACCTCTGGTGGATTAGTGTTAACAAATTCACTGAGATTTTCTGTTGTGAAAATCCAGCCCTATATTCTTGCTGTAACAGTGATTCAAAGCTGATGAATGCAAAGATGAACATGGAGAGATATCTCAGCAATGCAAATGACTAAACTGGACAAAATCAAAGGCACGTTGGTTTCATTCTTTGACTCAAGCCCAAATAAAAGTCTGAGCTTGGTGAAGACAGCAGGAAGCCCTTATGTTGATGTCATTGGACAGAGATACTTGGATTTGTCCTGTGTTAATGTGCAGTACGCTGTGTCTCTGTGGAAGTCTTGCAGAAGGCAATAGGCAAGAATAAAATCGTGGAAGTTTTGTAGCGGTTTTAGAAATGCTTATCAAAGCATTATCTAGTCCCTTACTTGTCTATGAAGCTGAACTACTGTACTTAAGACTGTCTCTGATAGCTGTTTATCTAACCTCCTTAAAAAACCTTTCATGATAGACGTTCCCACAACCTCTTTCCTGATCTTGATGATCTCTGATAAAAATACTGGATGTTATCATCTCATTGGGAGCACTCTAAAGCTCCTTTGGACCTTTATAAAAGAAAGTTATGGCAGCGAGCATTTTCCTTTTCAGTTAACGAGGCTGGAATGGAGCTGGGAGGTGGCAGCCTAAGCAGACCAAAGGCTACATCAGGTGTCAGAGCTGGCAGGGAGAGTGATCTGAGAACAGACAACGAGACTGGAGATGCAGAGACCTGGGTGGGGAAAAGCAAACAGAGCTGCCTGGGTGGGGAAGAACAGGCAAATATCCAGTAAGATGAGGAGAAACAGCAGCCAAAAAGTGCTTCTTTGTTTTCACTTTGTTACAAAGGAATGCTGAAAATCCCTTCTCTACAGCTAGATCCAAAGTACTCTGAAGTCAATGGACTCTCAGACGCTCTTGGATCAGGCCTTTTAAAAGAAGGGCGGCTATAATACAATAGTGAATGAGTGCCATTGCTGTCCATGACTGGCAGTGTTATAACAGCATTGCTATACATGGAAGTGTTCCACAGCCCAGGATTTAGCTGATTAAACAGTGCTGCATGTGTCACTATTAAACTCGAAACATCCACTGCCTGATTTACTCTGTAGCTCACATACCCCAAATGTTTTGCATTTTTGGACTAAAATTGATAGATGTGCTAGCAACCTTCTCTCTTGCATTTCTTCTTCTTTCCAGGGCACACAGAATAGTGAGGGGTTTAGATCTCCAGGTGCCAAGGACTGGGTGAGCCCTTCTGTCAGCAGCCACTTCCCTTCGCCTTTACTTTGTGGCAATATTGCCCAAGGGTGAGAAAACAGCTTGCTGTGGTCTTCTGGAGAGTCAAGAGAAAGTTTATCAAGCTATCTTGCTGTGGTACATAGCGTGGAAGAGGCTCATGTCCTCTTCCAACTGTGACAAACATGTCCCTCCCTCAGAAAGATCTCCTTAAAGCACTAGAAGTCAGGGCAAAGACTTTGGAAACATTGACTGTGAGAAGTGAGAGAAAGACCAGTGTGGAGAGAAAGACAGGTATGTGAGGTTGTGCAGGCAGAGCAAGGAATCAATGTGGGCAAGAGAGAAGAGTACTCTGCTCTTTCACACATGGTCTCTGCCTTTCACTGAGTGGGGAGAATAGCCAAAATTTCCTATTCACCTCTCCCTGAAACTCAACAATGTGAAGTGGCTGACGGTGAAGGTGCCAAGGGTAAGTAAAGTACAGCTGTACTAGGAAAGAAGGCCAGAGACCAGGCAGACCCCTGTGTGCCTGCACAGCATAACTTGTAGTTTGTTTTAGGACTCTGACCTGCAACATCCATCCATCCCTCTTCCTCAGTCGAAACTGCTGCAGAGGGAATAGTCCCACCTGGTTTGGATGCAAGCCAGAAGGTGGTCCTTGGCCTTGTGGCCAAGTAGTGGACCTTTGCCTGCTTTTGTTTATCAGTTTAGACATAGCTGCGGATTTTACCTTCGAAAGATGGAGCTGCTCCTCTCAAGCACAAACATTTTTATTCAAGAGGGAGGATTTTAGGCATGCACTGGAAGTCTGGTGCTGAATGAATACCTGATGGGTATTCCTTTTGTAAGAGGGGTTCCTGAGAGGTTTGTATTCCTTCCTATTTTTCCTACGGAGCTCAGGCATCTAAAAGATAGTCAGCCAGCCAATTCTGGAGCACTAAGAGGCACCAGAAGGGAAGATCAGAAAGAGAAAAAGAGCTGATTTCTATCCCTTATTTGGTTTAGCGATCCGAGAACAGCTCGCGCATCGTTCACATTTTATTAGAAGAATGCAGTCAGCTTTTTTCTGATTCACTTCCCTTACGGAGCAATTGACCTCACGTCTTTCTCAGCTTTGATACCATTCCCGTTAATACAAGGTTGATGCTGTTTACCAGCCGTGTGTCCAGCACATTTCTTACAGCACACTCCAGAGGACCTCAGCGAGGCTGAGAGGCTTCCCTCTGCTTCCAGGCATCCCAGGACAGGGAGGAGGCTGAAGGTGGCAAGAGAGGAGCTGGCAGCAGGAGAGGAGAACATCTCCTGAGGAGCACAGTGACAGTGTCAGCCCAGCACTCTGAGAGGCTAAACCCAGTTTTGATACCTGAGGGCCTGACAGGTTGCTGTACAGCCACAGTCATTTTCAGCCCGACTGTTCACAGAGATGCATATAATTCAGAGAATACAACCTTGGCACGGTACACACGTACACAGAGTGTGCATACGTGTATAGTACCGCGTGTGGAGAGGCACACGGCCTGTATGTATTCCCTGCTTGCACTATTGATGCGTATCTGTCAGAACTGGGAGGTATGATGAGAATTTAATGTTCCCACTAGCACAAACAAAATAAACATACTTGTAGCAAAACACAGCGTTACTATGAATTAGTTGCAATTTTAAGGTCTTGGGTTTCAGGTAGTAGTAGCCTAATAAGACTTTCGAAATGGCTTGTGATTACATTTTGAAAATGCTATGGTTCAACTTTTAAAATGGCTTTTTCCAACCTTCTCAGCCCTTGAATTGGAGAGGCTACACACCCTCTACTATTAGCCACTTTGGATTCACAATTCGGTCCTATTTTTGTCCTCCTAACCCTTCTCGTGGCGATGTCTTGTCTAGATCGCAGCCCGGTCTGCCGGCCTGTGGCAGCGGCGGCCCTGCGCCAGCCTTGCCCTGCCTTGCTCAAGGAATCCCCAGGACGCCATTTCACTTTGTGTTGCAACGAGCAGATTCCCAGTCTCAACAGCCCTCTCTTGGAGGCTGGAAATGTGTTAAAGTTAAAGAGTCAAAACCCCTGCAAGGAAAGGAAATGAGAGGTCCTCTTGGCAGAAACAAACAGAAAATAAACAACCAAACTCTTCACAAGACAGATTCCTCAATTATAGTAACTCGGGCTCGCAAAGGCCGGAGTTATGACCCATTGGCGTATGCAGTATGTAAACACAGGGATGCAGTAATTAGCTTTGTGTTCATTTTGAGGCTTCAGAAGTCCTGTGACCTGCCATGGAGTAAGGTCATTAACCATAACCACACTAGTGACCTTCACACAGGACACCCCATCTCTCACAGTTATACGAGTGAACTGTGCAATGCGATGTCTCCTTGGCTCGCATGCTACAGTCCCCTTGTTTTAGATGCCACTGAGCTATACATGACGGAGAGGATGTGACTTTCAGGATGAGCTGTGATTGCAATATCTTACTTTCCCACGTAGCAATGCTTAGGACTTTAATGTGATTAAGTAAAAATACTCAGTACCAAAAGCATCCAGACTTTCCCTCAATTTTTTTTTTCTTAATTTATTTTTTTCCATTGGAAAGATTACTATTATTAAAATTATTAAAAATAGTACACAGAGAAATTATTGCAGTGGTGTTGGCCTCAGTTACTCTGGGAAGGGACCTTTTTCTCTGGTGTGTGGGGTGTATAGGGACAGACTATTTATAGCTTGTTCTGTAAAGGACCACGCACCTTTGAATAAGCAGGTGTACAGCCATTACTAGTTGTTTTCCAACAAACACAAGAAAATGCTGCTCTAACCCTGATTTTACCGTCGCTAAATGAAATTGCTATTGCAAATGAGAATTTTTCAACTCCAATTTTTGTTTTATTGTGGCTGAGTTATAGATCCCCTGAAACACACTTGTCTTGCTTACAGAGTCAGCCCGGGTGAACCTTGGTTCAGATTTTGCAATGTTGTGAAGTTGTTGCTGTGCAGATGGAGAAAATATGCGTTTTAATTTAAAAGTTAGCAGGTAAAAGTCCAGATAACTCATACCAGGCTGTCCTTAACAATCATCAGAAAGAAACAGTCACTTTCAGGAGGCAGATTATTCAGCCCTTCTCAGAACCCATCTTACAGTGTCATGGATCTCCCTTTTATTGCCATGATCCAAAACACGTATAGAGTAGTGAAACTCCCACTGATTTCAGATGGCTTCCTTCACTCCTCTACTTCCACACGCATCTTAAAATGTAATGCAACGTAGGCATCTTTTCTTTTAGTAGGGACTCTCTTTTTCTTTCTCTGTTTTGCCCGGGGCAGCTTAACTGACTGTTAATTAGTGCACCTCAACCGTAGATCAACGGCAAAAACTTTTCTTTGTGAAAAATACTAAAAGGGCGCCTTAATTTGGACTCCGGGGCCCTCGGTGCTCCATTGTTACATGGATCAATATGGCATCAGAGCATGTACATTAGGGTGGGTAATTCAATGAGTGAAAGTAGTTTGTTGCCTAATATTTTAAGTCTGTAGTATTGTTAAATTGTCTTCTGCTAAAGTAAATTCTTGATGAATGGGATTTTTAGCTGAGTGATGGTTTTGGAAATCTGATGGATGGCGATTGATAGGATTCCTTCCTCAGACCATAGCCAGCTGAAGACATTTTTAGACATGATCTGAATAATAAATTTGAAGCATTATGTGGACATATGGCAAAAAGGGGTGGAGGAACTAGTTCAAAGAAAGAACAGAGATGACCTGGGTCTCAGTTCTATCTATTTAAAGAAAACCTGGGTTTTTATATTCTCATCTATGCAGTGCAGTATAGAAGCATTTATTTTACCTTATTTCCCCTAAATAGATACACTTTCTGAATAAAACTGCTCAGCGACAAATCCTGTTCCCTTGGTTCCCTTCTGCTTGCCAGTCTGCATTTAGAATTCATCTCCTTATCTCAAAGACATTTTCTCTCTTATTCTTGCTGTACACTAAAAAAAAGATCACAACATAATATCTGTATTCTCCTTACAGCACAAACCATTAGCTGACAATCTACCTTGCCTCCAGGGGTTTGCAGTCGTGTGAATTATAACTAAAATTGCCCCTCTTCCTTTCATAACAGTATCCTGCTTCCAGACTCTACAAAGTAACAATCCCTACGCTCCACAGTGAAAAAGAAATACGCTCTTCTACATTCATCCCACCCCAGCTTCATGTCTAATGCTTGATTTTTTGCTTGTCAGGAGCAGAACTTTGTCTGGTCTATGTTAGCACTGAACTGGATGCGGTTAACATTGATGCTCTTCTTTGAACATCTAATGCTACCAGCATGTAAATGAGTGACTCCACCACCTCCCAGACAGCCTATTCCAGTGTCTGACTACTCTTGCTGTGAAAAAATCTTCCTTAATGCCCAGTCTAAACTTGCCCTGTTGCAGCTTGAATACATTCCCTCTTGCTCTGTCTCTACGTGTGAGAAGAGACCAGCACCACCCTCTCTACAGTGTCCTTTCAGGTAGCTGTAGAGAGTGATGGGGTCTCCCCTCAGCCTCCTCTTCCTCAAACTAAACAGTCCCAGCTCCTTCTATTGCTGTTTATAAGCTTTATTCTCCAGGCCCTTCACCAACTTCATTGCCCTCCTCTGCACTCGCTCCAGCACCTCGATATCTCATAATACCCAGCTTTCTAAGATGTCTTCCTTGTTCATAACTACACACTTAGTCTTTTGGTGAGTGTTTTTAGTCTCTTTAAACTGGTCAGAATATGTTCTCTGAAAGCACTTAAAACTGTCTTCTCTTGGGGCAGGGGGAAGGGTTAGTTTGGGCTCTACAGAAAGTCATATGGTGAATGTTCTCTTCTTGGCAGAATTACTCATGCACAAAACCATGCAATTCCTTCCCCATAAATACTTCTGTATGCAATTCTGATATTTGTCCTTTGGCCAGTAAAAGTCAGTCTCACATACTTGGAGACAGCAGTCCGAAGGGACCGGTGTTTGTCCAGAGTACATTTATTAAGGCAAAGAAATAATATTGATGGATAATTTGCAGTGTTTGAAGAGCTCTGACAGTTACACTTTTGCAGGACATCTATTTGCTGTTTGTTGTTAATGGACATAGCTACAGGAAACACGTGACTCTCCACATATGTCAATCAGTGAAAGGTAAGAGATAAGGGGATGTTAAGTGCGGGAAGGCAAAAGTAACAAGTTTTGGGGGAACAAAAAAAAAAGTGTGAGGGAAAGAAAGGAAAGAAAGGAAAGAAAGGAAAGAAAGGAAGGAAGGAAGGAAGGAAGGAAGGAAGGAAGGAAGGAAG
>JAAGNO010021327.1:13374-36840 GCA_033439905.1 Ceryle rudis | reverse complement strand
TAAAAAAAAAAAAAAAAAAAAAAAAAATCAGACTCAGACTCAGTGGAAGACTGTAATTTCCACCCTCAGTGATAAAACTGAGACTTTCTATATATTCCTAAGTGTGACAACAGTGGAATGGGAGGCAAGCTTCTTCAGATAGATTTTGAATGTAAAGAACAGGACTAGAGTGGAAACATCTTGGTAAATGATTGTGAAACAGGCACCACAGCATTAAGGAAAAAAAGCCACATGCTACAGCTCAGAATTAACTAAAAATAAATCGTGTTGGCAACACAACAAATTATCAGCAAGACAGACGGACAAGAAGAGGAAAACCATAATTGTTTCCTCTGAGGCTGGATTTCTGAAAGTAAACTGTTTAGTCCTGACTTTGTAACGGAAAAGAGAATTCAATAGCATGGAGGAAACTCTAGAGAATCATACAATGGCAACATGGTCTTTAAAAGCCCAGCCATATGAAGGAAGGGACTGATGATGACAATTGTTGTTCTTTAAGTCAGTACTAAAAGCAGCCTGAAAGGAAGTTTGGTCAGCCAGAGAGGCAACACTCTGTGCTGGGAGACCTTGGCCTCTGCTGGCTCTCCTGTTTACTTCTGATCTCTGAACCAGACATTGAATTTCCTTGTTTATACAGTGCTTCCCAAATAGTACCTCTGTCTGGGAGGGAGAGATGATCAAGTTTTTCATCACACTCTGAATCAGAAGAGAGCTTGCAAACAGTTTTACAAATACCATCACAAGAAGTTGACATAGTGATGTGATAAATAGTTCCAAGAGACAACTCTATGGTGATAGTACAGATCATGGTTATCAAAGAACATGGAACACCTTCCAGTTTCATATTAGATGCACTGGTAACAATGAATTCTATAATTTCATTAAAGGGCTGCCATTTGTTTTTCCACCAAATTTTCCAGAAAGTCTGTGCTGTGGTACCCACCACTCCCTTCTTGTACAGTCACCCTTTGACCAAGTTAAGTAAGGGTTGGTCCAAACTAAGAGAACATTTTATTAGCATAGATAAGATGATTGTTCTGGGAAACTCTCCAGCCCCAGCAATTTTATGCATGCCTAATTATATGAATGGAATTGCCCAAATGATTAGTTAGGACCCCACCTAATTTGGAGAAGTTTCTAGGCATTCCAATGTAGATATGCTTGTCTGTGAATATTGAGATGCAAATATATTTTCATAGGAACAGATTTTGAACATGTGTGGATTCCAAATATTCTCATACCGGAGCTAAAAATCTTGCTACAATATTAAAATGCAAGCTGGTACTTCTCCATTGTTTCCAGTGCAAATTCTGATGTTAAAAAAATCCATTTAATTTTACTGAGCAATCATTCAGCTTCTTAATAAGTTGCTTGCCAAAAGAAGGAATTTGGCCAGAGTACCAGTTGATAAATTGGCCAAGTACTGCCTTACATCTGGGGACAAAATCTGTAGGCTCTAAACAGCTCACAAGCAGTCACATACCATAGCTGACCTGGTCTATTCCTCTGTGCAAAACTTGGGCAATGAAAGAGGAGGCAGATATCTTAACAGCATATCATCCAAAATATATCCTCTAGCAGGAAAAGTTATCAACAGAGCAAGTCCAACTATTCTCCAGCACCATCCACCCATTTGCAAAAAACACAGGAATGAGACAAAACACAGTAACATGACCCTATGCCACAGACACATTTGCAATCATATTATTTTGTCAACATGAGAAAATAGCTTTGTTCCATCAGTTCTACTAATTACATCAGCACAGTACAGTGACAACACATGCACCACAGCCAACTTTACCTCCAGGACCCATTGCTGATGAGATGGAGCAACAACCTGGATCAGAGAAGGGGTAAGTGAGGCAGGGCTGCCCAGCCACCACCGTATCACACAACCAGAAGCAGACACACTACTGGGAAAAGGAGTGGGTCAGCCCTTCTGGTGCGCAAACTAAAATCATCGTGAGGATGGCCACTGACACCACCTCTTGTGCCTGTTTTGTGCAAGTTTCAGACACCTCTGATCCTCAGTGGCATAACTACAGAATGAAAATGAAAAATAAGTTACTAGTGGTTTAGTTTCTCCGTTAGAAACTATACTTAAATGAATTTATGAAAATAAATGTCATTTGCAGAACTATTCACAGCTAAATATGACTTTCTCCAAATACTATAGGCAGGAAATTATTAGGTTAGTGTTGCCTTTTTCTCATGTGCAAAGGATGACCCACAACTCACCTCTCTATGGCGGTGTGGAGGAGGCCATCCTTTCCCTGGGCATGTCCAAACTGCTGCTGCATAGCATCACTGGCAGATGGTCACACTCCTGCATCTGCCCATCACACTGACCAGCACATCACCCCACCTGCTTTAGTTCTTATCCTTATGCCTGACAGAGAGAGTGACAAATGCTTCTCTCCTGCTACAATACCTCTTTTTCCAGAGGAAGTACCCTGGGGCCATGTCAGAATTTGGGTAGCTGGGAGGTGTCAATCTTTTCCTCTTCTCCCTGTGTGGTGTGATTTAAAAAGGAAGCACCAATATTTCCTGTCAGCACAGAGAACTCTGGACTGCATCATGCAAAAAGGAACCTTGAATGTTCATGTCAGTGATAAAAAATGTTCAGAATACTTGAAAATACGAGCTGGTGAAATACTAAAACTCATGAAAATTCCAGGCCACTTTGGGGAAAATTGGTTTTGTACACTTCCATAGAGTTGCAATAAATACCTCAAGACTCCTCAGGTCCTGGACAAGGTGGGGAGAAGCACATACCTTTCTCCCATATGTACATTCCTTGGTTCACCGTGCAATGCAACACCTTTCCTGCTGAGCTGGTTGCAGCAGTAGTTGGATTTTTTCCCATGTTTTTAATCTGACCATAAACAACTGCATTACATTTGTCACTCTCAACTTTGAATGTTGTTTATACTCAGTTTGATGTAGAGGAGGCTGGCTACTCTATCTGGATTTTTTCCCCTGCTACTTTCCAGGGTAACTAATATAATCTGTCCTGTTTACTGGTAACACCCCCAGAAACAGGGAATTATGATAGTTCACAGTTGGCTTGAAATCAGGAAGAGAAAGGGAAAAAACTGTAAACAAACAAACAAAAACATTACCTTCATTCCAGCACTTTCTAAAGAAGTATAAAATGGCAGTGGCTATCAAGAGGAGTCACCATCATTTCTCCATGAAGTTAGCAAGGCAAAATATAGCAGGAAAATGCAACCATGGCATTTAACAATACGTAGGAAACTGAAAAGATCTCAGATCATGTCTGAGCACTTCAGATCAGGTGTACAAATCTCTCACCAATTACAACAGAAATATTTTCATCTAAATATTTGATAGGTTTTGCATCCAGCAAGCCAAGCTGTTGTAAAAACCTTGGCATTTGTCTTGCATCACTTGGCAGAAGTACACAAGGGCCTTTTCTAATAGGAGGTATACACAAACGCACGTGACAGGAATTGCTGCTAACACACAAATTATGATACTTCTGATCTTTATTTTGATCTCTCTATATAGAAACAAACATCTGAGTATGAATCACTATATTAGGCTAAAAACCTGGTCTTACATTGTAGTGGTTGCTGCAAAGCATGCCTGCCTCTACTTGCTGTTATAGCAAAACTATCCTGTGAAGTATAGCTAGAGGCTATGGGGAAATAACTGTCGTTTTCTAAGCAAGAGGAAGCTGGAGAGTAGGCTTGTTACTCTCCTGATTTCCTAGGAGAAATTCCTGTGAAAAGAGCTCTGTCCAGTGTTTGTGGGAATAGTCAGTTTTCTGGGTAATTTTATATGTCAAAAACTAATCCTAGCACAGTTTATACATATTCAAGGACTGCACTAAAGGACAATTCTCCCAACAGTCTCTCTAAAAGAGGCTGCCATGACACCTCCAGACCATCCTGTTACATCTGGTGTTACAGGGGTGATGTCAGGCACAAGCCACTACTAATTCCAGAAACACCCTTTGAAATCTTATCTGTAATAACTCTCAATCTAGTATAATACACCATTTATTAAATCTGATTATTGCTGTCACAAGAATCCACAAGATCACATACTGCATGGAGGTATGTGCTTTCCCAGTCAGTGTCTATTGGAGAGACCAGATGGAAACCACACTGCTTCCTGGAGAGACTGGACTGAAACTGTGCTGCTTCCTGGGCTAGGCTCTACTAGACCACCAACATCCAGTGAGAGCACACCTACCCACATTGTGCCAGAGGCACTGCTGATTACACAGATTTACACTCGGTGTTCTGTAGCATGAAGTCAAAAGAGGAAGCTTCAGATGGTGATTCAGTGGCCCACTGGGACACAATCTGGTTAGCAGTCTGCTCTGGGGTCAACAATACGTGACTTCATCACAAGTCCCTAGTGCCAATTATGTGCTAATGGTTCTGCAAACAACACGGGAGGAAAAAAAAAAAAAAAAGCCTTGAACCCAGATATACACAGCACATGGCTTCTTGTTCTCATTTGAAATGGAAAACTTAAGCACGGATGTTTAGATAGATGGTCCTCTAGCAGCTTCTTGTCTGCTGCTCACTTTCACAAGAGCCTTTTATAATTTAAAACATGCTTAAGGCTTCTGATTACTCAGGAATGTTTTCCATTACAGCTGGCCTCAAGCTCTGTCCGCCTCGATGTCCCCATTAACCCTACATGGGCTGTAGTTCTTATCCCTTCTGTTCTCCTTCTCCGTTATAGGCTTTTCTTCCCAGTCTGACTACATGTGTTGTGGCAATAGACTTTCACCCTTAAAAATCTACCACAGTGAAGTACAGGAAAAACAGCCTGACCAGGACTCTCAAACTAAGCCTCTAAAGTGAGATTTCAAGGTACTTTCCAGTCCAGGTAGATTCCTCTCAGTGTCAAAATGCTCAGCACAAAACGTACACCTTCTTTGACAACAAGTAATAAAGGATAAACTTTAAGTGGAATTGTTTTAGATTTGGCCACATGAAGAATAAAATATTTAGCAAAATAAAAAATGTTTCTCCTGTAAACACTGATTGCAGAAAGTGTAAATAAAAAGAAAAAACAACCCCCACACCCTCTAAACAATTCTTAGAAATAAATTAAAGCAAAAAATATTTACAGGGTTTGGGTATAATTATTCTCCCCTAGTGTCTATACTAGATACATTCATGGGGACAGATTTATTTAAAGCCATTTTGTAAGATTTTATACATAGAGAGTCCAGTTAAGGAAATCCTAAAACTGATGAATTTGGGAAGTATATACCACTCATTTACTGTTCTTATTTTGTTCTCTAAATTAACACCATCAGCCACTGCTATGGACAGAACCAAGGTCTAGACTGACTTTTGATTTGATGCTGCACACCACTTCTCATGCTCCGGTGTGCATCCCCTGCTCTGGCTGCTCCTTGGTGCTCACAAGCTACGCCAGCTCTGTGTGCATGTAGCACCAACCCTTGTTTCTCAGGAGACATCAGTAATATAGTTAGGTGCTTCTGAGTGTTGGCAAGACTAAATTCACAGTGGCATGGAAAAATGTAGCTGTACATGGATATACTCTAACAGCTTAGTCAGATGGTTTGATTAGAGATGGTCCTAATAAAGATGGATTATCTTTCAAGATAAGCCTGCTTATTTTTTTTCTAACAAGGCACTACTGTTAAACTCCATACTGTAAGTTCTTCTTACCCAGACTAATGTCAGCTTTCCTCTAATTTATACTGAGGTGATCATTGATTGCCTCACTGGAGCATTCTGGTAGCCAGAAACTGTTTGACTGGAGGTGCCCCTTGTCAAATTTTCTTTACTGCACATAAGTTCCCTGGGTCCAGGCTGAAAGGGCACATCATACTGAGCAGGTCCTTTAGGCTTTCTGGGGAATTTTGCCAAATCCACAAGAGTAGCTGAACCACGTATCCCTTTCTGACAAAGACAGAGCAACTTACATGGGAGAATATTTTTTTAGAAGTTCAAGTGTGCAGGAGATAGCTGAGAACCACCTCCAGTTTTCATCAGCATGAGGGAGGAGTGAGCAACTTTCAGTTGCAGAATATCAAATCTGGCCTTATGGATCGGTCGCATCTGAAGTAAAACAAGATTAAGCTGCAACTAAACTTTTGTTTCATCCTAACAGCCCTGGGGAAAAATATTCTACTTGGATGGAAATGCAAAGGGTAGGAATATGGATCAGTAAAACAAACTAGGGAAATATGGGAGCAGGGAGAAGACAGCTCTTGCAAAGGGGAATGGAAAGAAACCACAGACCTTTCAGCACTTCAGATACTTTATCTTCTCTCCCTGGAGAGACAAAACCCTACCTTTGGGTGCTGAAGTTGTGACCATAGTTGCCCTGGGTTTCTCATATTATCAGAGTGGGAGACAGTTAAGGTTGATGCATAACATCTCTCAGCTACCAGTTGGTGCTCTGAACCTACAGGTCGCATTAAGAGGCCTGCAGTTAATGGCCTTCAGCCTTTCAATCCTTTGAATCTTCAGAGGAACATAGCAAATATTTATATGACAGAGTCTATCAGAGGTACTTCTGTGTACTTAACACGGAATAAACCTATACCTCAGTTTACTCAGCAAACAAACAAAGATTCTAGGAAAGCAAAATAATAATGTTTTTAAAAAGCACAAAAGTCAAATCAGAAATCCTCATTTTGTGGGTAAGCTTAGGAGAAGGAAAGACATATTTATATTCTGATCATTCTTATTAAGACGGGAACAGTGTTGGGGAAAAGTGATTTCCATGATCAGCAAAGGCACAAGTGGAGATGTAGCTCTAGTGATAAAAGTGCTTCTTCTACAAGAATTTAATTTATTCAGACAAAAGGGTATTATGAAAAAGAATCTGTCTAACATGCTCTTTTGCTTCTGTGAGGCAATTTCACAGTAAGAGGGATTGCTAGCACAGACATACCAACCATTTTTTTTTTATATAAGGCACCCAGTTGTGGATGTAACAGATTTCTCTTCAGCTGCACAATTCATGCCTAATGAAGTTTTCCTTCAAAGAAAGAAAAGAGTAAGGAACAGACAAAAGTTCATGAACTCAAACCAATGGTGCAAATCTAAAAACAAAATAATTTTAACTTTGGTGAACTTCCAGATCTGAAGTTTAATTTATGATTTATAGCCATGACATTAACACAGACCAGAGCCAAAATGTCTTAAGCTTTAGCACTGATGGTTACAAATACATTCAACTTACAGCTACACACAAACCACTATATGGGGCAGCAGAAATAGTTCTCTAACAACTGTGATAAATAAAGCTTTGCTTTAATTTTATTGCTTTTTAGATCATCTATTGTCTATTCAGAAGGACATTTTCCCGTTCTGAGGATTAGATGCATATTGGTCAAATCCCAAAGGATAGAGAATTATTGCCTTGGCTAGTAGTATGCTGGAGTTTGACTCAGTGTTGCAAGCTGGGGAGTCTGAAGTTTGCACGTCAAATCCTTTATTTTTCATTCCATAGTGACAAGAAGCTGTACATATGCCCAACCCAAATGCACCAGATTTAAATAAAAGGAACAGATAGGAAAACAACTCCTTTCAGAGAGTTATAACAGCCTCAGGTATTAGTGCATCACATTTATCTGATACCGAAGTTTCAGAAAAGCACTTTTTAAAGCTAAAAGACTGAAAATAGAAGGTCAACAACTAGCTGGACTACACAGAGAGAATTTCCTTGTCCTCAGGCTCAGCTCTAGCATATCAACGATTATCAACTTTGAAAATATTTTTCATGGTTCTGAGGGAAACAGCAAAAGAATTTCATAGCTGCTGTTAGCACAAAATTATTTGAATAGAATTCTGTGTCAGTCTTCTGCTTAGGTACATGCACATTGATTTTATTTGAAGGCAAATTATACCTTGGAAACCAATTCTTCTCATTGCTTATGAGGGTGGAAATTAACAGAAAATTTGTTCAAGCAATCTTTAGAACAAGCATTGGTTACCTACCCTTCTTAGGACAAGCATCACAAGAGGATGGTAAGGCATATTATCTTTAGCATTGCTTTTGAAGCAAACTGCTACACAATTCAAGTGACAGCATGTACCAGTGATTCCCCTCATGACAAAGTAGAGAAGTGTTTGAGTGCCTACCCAGACAGATTTACAGCAAGGCATCTCTATGCCCTGTAGCCGCTGCAGTTGCTCTCTATTTAAAATATTTACTGGAACCCTTCATGAGCTAAATGGATACAGGTCTACATCAAAGAGGACAGCTCAGGTGCAGCACACCATTGCTCAGCCCTCAGTGACACAGCCCGGGCAAAAGTTACGTCAGGAGAAATAACATTTAATAGAAAAGCAACTGAAAGGAGTAACAGTCACAGATATGACTAAATACCCAGGATATGATAAAATACTACACCCATTACAAGGTTCTTTACTTCTATTCTACAACAAAAAAATAAACTAGCAGTTTAAAGCAAACCGAAATGATCAAATCAACTTATAAATTCAATCTCTAATTTTGTACTGGAAGGTATTCTCTTCCAGTAAAATCTCCCATTTTTGCTTCACACTTTTGCACACCTGCCTTATTCCTTGTCACCTTTGCTACCTGGGTTGGCCCACACACTTGGACCGCATGAAATCACTCTGACCTTGCTGACATGTAAATGCAAGTTCAGCTGCAGCTGTAAACCTGCCCCAGCATTTCAGTGGGACTATTCACATGATGGATTCTGAGCACATGCTGTGGAAGGAGTAGTCCTTCAAGGGAGATGGAAACTTATATCTGATTATTTCATGGTGGGCACTTCTATGACACTATAAATCCTACCAACTGTCAGTAATGCATGACATAGCATTATTTCAATCACAGAGATTTTTCTGGAAGTGTTAGGCTATGTTTTTTCATATGGAAGATGCATAAGGAATATACAGAGCACCAAGGAAAGCTGTGCAAACAATTTGCTACCAATTACAGATGATGTACCTTGTCAGGGTGAAATGTCAGAAAACTGAAAGACATTGGCAAGTCTTGCATATTGCTTCTAGAACATGCTAATCCTCCAGATAATCTATTTTTTCCCTATAGCTATACTATATTTACTTGAAAATAGTCCCCCAAAGTGTATATTTATGATTAATGCTTATAGAGGAAGTCATAAGTATGACTGAAATAATCTCACCAAATTCTGAGGATGTATTTAAACAAGACAGTATGACCAGTTCTGGTCATAGTGCACCATGGCTGGTGCCTGGCTTACATTAGCATACATTAAACCAAGTATCACAAATACAGTTCTTTAAATATGGAAATTCTGTTATTAAAGTGATGAATTTATGGAAAATACAATGAAGCAACATATAAAATTAATGAGTTTAGAAGCTAATGAAGTTAAAAGCACTGGAAATACATGCAATGGGTAAAGAATGTTTCTCATTTAACTTTTGCTGATATGAGTAACCATGCCCTGCAGAAATACTCCCCAGTGCAAGACACCAAATTAATCTTTAGTACTAAATCTGACAGTAAATCATTTAATAAATATTTTTTCTTGTTCCCATGGGAGAACATTGACTAAAAAAATCTCTGTCATAAAAGCTGTATGTTTGCAAGTTAATACTGAACCTGTGGAAATAATGATAGCTATCCTATGTGGTTTATTTTAATATAAAGCATTGGAGGAGTCGAGCCCCACTTAGTTTTGCAGTTAGCATAAGTAACAATGGCTGCACCAATCTGGATGAGACTGTTTTTATCTACCCTTCAGTTTTTATCTCCTCACCTGTTTATGCATTACAAAAATGTCACACTAAGTGTGGAAAAAAACCCCAAACAAACAAACAACAAAGAAACAAAAATTCTATTTCATATTCATTACATTTATGGACGAGATAATTTTTTCTCAACAGCAGCACTGGGACAGTTTCTGAGCAAAATTCTTTGGCACAGCTGAAAAAACAAAGCAAACAAAAAATCTAGCCAAAGTTAGGTTGAAGACAGGATCTATTTTAATGTAAACAAACGAGGAAACTAAATATTTGGAGAAAAAGGGGAAAAAAAGATCTTTGCTTCTGGAAGTAGTGGAAAGAGCTAATGAGTATTAACCATAAATATTTAATATTCACAGGATGCTATAGAAACACCTTTTCATGAGGTTGTTACCCATCACTTAAATTGCATTGAAGTTTCATTCTGAAAAATAAACTTGATTTAGAGTTGTGCATTTTCTCAGCAGCTGTCGTTAACAAGCGTTCACCACCAAACAGATCTGCTTATTAAAAGTTATGATTCTCTGCACAAGTTATATTTTCTGTATAGTATTAAAGAACAAGGATGGATACAGCCTTTCCATTATTCACTTATAAAGCAATAGTGACTTAAAAGCAAACATGCAAAACCTTAATGGAAAATACCCCCAAGTCCTAGTATGCCAGCGGGTTTGAGGGCTTCAGCACTTTCCTTATCACAGACACTAAGTCTTGCCTCAGTCTGCAACAGAGCAGGGAACTGGGAGTCCAAGATTAATACCCTGACAAGTGGATGGGTTTTCGTCCTCCTAAAATGTCCTAGGGCAGCATACACATCATCAAAGGGACAAGCAATGCATTCACAGGCAGGATATTTGAGTACTCAGACTGTTTGACATGTTACATTCTCCCTTCCATATCTTGCCAGCCACTGGAGCAGAAATGACCCTGCATGCACAGGACGAGACCCTGCTCAGCACAGGGTGACACTCCTGCCTACACCCATGAGCAGAACCAGAAGTCACACAAGAGGCTCTTGTGTTCAAGGATATGGAGGGTAATTATACCTGTGCCTAGTTTCAGAAAGACAGAAGGATCCTTCATGTGCTTTATACTGCTTCCAAAATCTTTATTACTACAGCTTTTATATCCAGCTCCTATAATTACACACTGGCTGAAGAAGGCAGGGAATTGGGGAGGCCCTGTGAGGGGGAACCTGCATCATTGTTTGGAATGTCAGATTTGAAATGCTTCTAATTTTCCTTACTGGAAGAGTTCCCCTCCTTATCCCTCAGCTACAGACTTGAGCTATTTAAATTGTCAAAATATGACAGGTGCCTACAAACGAAACAATCAGAAGAGGGATATGGAAGAAGAAACAAAAGGCAAGATACGTGGGACTAGGAAGGAAGGAGTTACAGGAGCAGAGGTATCACAGGTGATACTATGAGAAAAGGAGAACACACCTAGAGGGCATAGGATGTGAACAGACTAGAAAAGGAAAGGAGCACATGCAAGAAAATCAAAGGGAGCAACCTTTTTGTATTACAGACTTTTATACGTGAGCTTTTCCTCTTGATTTTTGCACTGAGCATCAAGCAACACAACAGAAGATACAAAAAACTGGTTAGTAGTTCTGGTTTTAACTGATTCTCTCAGCTATTATTTTCTTTTTCTCCCCCTTCCTCCCACACTGGGTTATGTGGTTAAATGCTGACCAACAATCCTGCCAAGGCCAACTCCATCATCTTCATGTCAACCTTCTGCTTCATTACCTTTTAGCCTTCTTATCCCTCCAGAAGTATCACCTCACCAGCTCTTGAAGACTGAAGTTCCCAAGGTGTCATCTTTCCTTTGCTCAGCTGACATTCAGCCCAAGCCCCTCAGGTTGTTACAGCTGATGCTTATTTGGCAAGAGATTAGAATAAAAGTCCTACCGCATTAATAGAGGCTTCTTTACTGCAGTGACTGATGGTCATTGCAGCTGCTTAACACTTGCAGTGCTTTATGGGCTTCAGGCATTGTAACTTACATAGAAAACAGGAGGGGTTTGTTTCTCCTTTAGAAATGAACGTACATAATGTCATTTTCTCTTGGGTGTTTGAATGGTGCTGAAAAGGAAGATGAAAGACAAAACAAGATTCTAGTAGATGAATAGAGTAAAATTTGTAAGCTTGGGAGTCCATCTTGTAATGAATGCTACTGTCTGAAACATATTGATATTGAGATCAAAGCACTGGTATAATAACACTACTTCACATAAGAGGATACAAGGATACTTTGCTGGGTGAAAAGTAGTCCAGGGCTTTCAAAGACTGAGAGGAGTTGTCTCTTCCTTCACCTCTGTTAGTACCTTGTGCCTCCACACATCTGCTTATCAGGAGTACGAACAGAAAAGGGAGACTTATCCTGAAAAATTTCACCGCAACTTCTAAGTATGACAGAATTTATTGTCAGGGTCTTTCTGCCCTCAGTACTCTCCTCAGACCCAGGTTCTTAGCTGGAAGAACACCACTCACCAGTACCTGTTCCTCACTGGCAGCTGAGACCAGCACAGATGTGATGTTCTGCTTTATCCATGCTGTCCCCAGGAAACAGCATGCTGGGCTAGATGTCACACGACAGAATACGAGATCAGTATGAACAGTATCATAGAGAGAACTGTAGCATCTACCTGATCCTGTTTGTTGTGGTTAGACAAGCAGTCCCACAGGGACAGCAGTATAGTATCCAATATTAGTTGTGATGACAACCCTGTTACTTCCCCTTAACAAGGTGTCTTTGTTATACTGTCCTACAACAGTCTAATAATATAATTTCTTTTTTAACCTCAATCTTACATAGGTTCAGGATTCAGAGCTCAGAATACTTCCATAACAGCATCAGAGACGTTAATGGGAATTTTGCTATTAATTCTCACTTGTGAATTAATTTTGGCCCTGACTACAAAATATTTAGACAGAATCACAGAATATTCATGGTTGGAAAGGACCTCCTAGATCACCAAGTCCAACCATACCCATAAAAAAAAAAAACACCTAAAAAGACCCCAAACACCTAAATACCCTGATCAAACATGACTTCAAAACCACAAAATAACCCCCTGCATGCCTGACACTAGAGCATGTCCTGAAGCACCATGTCTACCCATTTCTTAAATACCTCCAGGGATGGTGACTCAACCACCTCCCTGGGAAGGCTGTTCCAGTACCTCACCACTCCTTCTGTAAAGAATTTCTTCCTAATATCTAATGTAGACCTCCCCTGCCACAAGTTCAAACCATTTCCACTGGTTCTGTCAGTAGTTACTAAGGAGAAAGGCCAACACTCACCTCTCTACAACCTCCTTTCAGGTAGTTATAGAGGGCAACAAGGTCCCCCCTCAGCCTCCTCTTCTCCAAACTAAACATAACCAGCTTGCTCAGCCTCTCCTCATATGACTTGTTCTCTAAACCCCTCATGAGCTTGGTGGCTCTCCTCTGAACACGTTCCAGCATCTCAATGTCTTTCCTATAATGAGGGGCCCAGAACTGAACACAGTATTTGAGATGAGGCCTCACAAGTGCTGCGTACAAGGGCACAATAACTTCCCTTCTCCTGCTGACCACACTATTCCTGATACAAGCCAGGATCCTGCTGGCCTTCTTGGCCACCTGGGCACACTGCTGACTCATGTTAAGCCAGCTGTCCACCAGCACCCCCAGGTCCTTTTCTTCCAGGCAGCTTTCCAGCCACTCCTCCCCAGGCTTGTAGCATTGCCTGGGGTTGTGTGACAGAAATGCAGGACCAAGCACTTAGCCTTGTACCTCATACAATTGGCCTCGGCCCATTGATCCAACCTGTCCAGGTCCCTCTGTAGAGCCTTCCTGCCCTCGAGTAGATCAACATTCCCACACAATCTGTTGTCATCTGCAAACTTACTGACGGTGCTCTCAATCCCCAAGTCCAGGTCATCAACAAAAATTCCAAACAAGACCAGCTCCAAAACTCAGCTCTGAGGGACACCACTGGTGACTGGCAGCCAGCTCGATTTCACCCCATTAATCACAACTCTCTGGGAGCAGCCAGACAGACATTTTTTAACCCAGCAAAGAGTTCATTTGTCTATACCATGTTTCACCAGTTTCTCCAGGAGAATGCTGTGGGAGACTATGTCAAAGGCCTTACTGAAGTCCAAGTAGACAACATCCACAGCCTTCCCCCCATCCAAAAGGTGAGTCACATGGTCATAGAAAGAGATCAGGTTGGTTAAGCAAGACATCCCTTTCATAAACCCATGCTAGCTGGCCCTGATCCCTAGACTGCCCTGCAATTGCTCACTCAAGATGATCCTCTCCATGATCTTTCCTAGTACTGAAGTCAGGCTGACAGGCCTGTAGTTCCTCGGATCCCCCTTCTGGCCTTTCTTGTAGATAGGCATCACGTTAGCCACCTTCCAGTCATCTAGTACCTCCCCTGTTGACCAGTATTGTTTAAAAATGATGGAGAGAGGTTTGGTGAGCTCTTCTGCCAGTTCCCTAAGTACCCTTGGGTGAATGCCATCTGGCCCCATAAACTTATGAGTGTCTAGGTGTAGAAGCAGATCATTAGCTACTTCTTCCTGGATTATGGGGGGGTTGTATTGTTCCCCATCCTTATCTTCAAGCTCAGGAGGCTGAACACCATGGGAGCAGTTGGTCTGTGCATTAAAGGCAGAGGCAAAGACAACATTAAGTATCTCAGCCTCTTCCTCATCCTTGGTTGCAATTTCCCCCCTCACATCCAGTGAGGGATAGAGATTCTCCCTGATTCTCTTTTTATTGTTGATGTACTTGTAGAAACATCCTTTATGTCAGTGGCCAAGTTGAGTTCCAGCTGGGCATTTGCCTTCCTAATTTTCTCTCTGTATAACCTGACAAGATCTCTGTACTCCTCCCAAGTTGTCCAGCCTTTCTTCCAAAGGTGGTAACTGCTCCTTTTCTTCCTAAATCCCATCAAATCTCCCTATTCAACCAGGCTGGCCATTTTCCCCGCCCTTTAATCTTACAGCACATGGGGCTAGCCGTCTCCTGGGCCTTTAAGATTTCCTTCTTGAAGAGCATCCAACCTTCCTGGACCCCTTTGCCCTTCAGGACTGTCTCCCAAGGGACTCTCTCAACTAATGTTCTGAACAGTCCAAAGTTTGCCCTCCAGAAATCCAAGGTGGAGTTTCTACTCACCACCCTCTTCACATCACTATTTAATATATTTTACATCACTAATTTAATATATTTAGTGACTCTTACGATACACTGTTGAAAATCTTTGAGTTCACATGTCTATGCAGCTGTACTGGAGGTGCAAAAGTATGCATGAAAACTTAAACATTTAATCAAGGTCATTGTTTCCCTCCTGAAACAACACCGAAAAGCCACAGTAACAAAACTGTAACCTGTGGCCAAGGGGGATTTTGAGATGTGTTTCTTAGAAAGGAATATTACACTTGAGAAAAAGCAAAGGACAGCTTCATAACAAAATTTAGAATTTCAGGTTTATTTCCTGAATTTATTTCCCCATTAAGACAGAGATAATTGATAATTTTTTATATACTGCTTTTAACATGTACTTGCAAATATGGAAGAGATACTAAACAGCATTAAGTCTTTTTCCAGATCATTCTAAATGCACTTTCAGTGATGATTTTATATGGTCATTTGGTATTAAAATAACTTGCTTAACCTTTAGATTTTGTAATTGTGGAACAGTTTGTTACAGGAATATATCACCACAGTCTTTGCTCACTCATCTCTCCCTTCCCTTATCTGGTGATTAGCTTCAACTGGTTTTAGTGCTAATGAATCATTTTCCAAGCAAGATGGAACACTGTGAACAAAACTCTTACAATAAATCACTAACTCGGTAGAATCATCAGTGAATTCTCCATGTGGCTTCTCACATGGCCCCTTCTCTTTTTCTAGAGGTGGTTGGCAAACTGTTATGCAAAATTATCGTTGCAGTGGGACTTTCCAAGAAAATTTTGCCAAAATTTTTGAGTGACAAAATGTTTTGAAGAAAATAATGGTCCGTGACTATTCTGTCCAATACACACACAGCCCCCATTTCTTACTCCTATTTAAAGTCTTTCCCATCTCTACCAGTTACTGTATGGCAAAGCGGCAGATATTTTTTCCAACTGCATTCCACTTTTTTTCCAAATATGGAGAAGCACTGGAAGATTAGGAGATTAGGGTAAAGAGGTGACATGCAACACATTTAATTTTACTGCACTCTAACCCTAAAGGGTTAGTGAGCTCCACTGACTTCTGGGAAACCACAGTGCCATGATGTAATGAGCAGTCAGGTATGAGCTCTTTACGTCAGTATAGTTGCCAAAGACCTGTTAATGTGAAAACACAATTTGAAAAGAAGAAAAACAAAGGAATAGAACAAAAGGGAAAATCAGACAAGAGCATTGTCAGGCTTTGCCAACAGTCTTACAACAGCAAGCTGGAGAAGTCTCATCAGTTCCACACAATAGAAACATACAAAAGCAGATAAATAAGTGGGATATATTCTTTATGGTATACAGTGATCTGAAGCCAAATTACTTGTTATGTTGTCTGCTCTTTTATATCCTAGAGCTATGGAGTGCCAAGACATACAGTCTCTGGGGATAATAATTAAAAACCAATAATTCAAAGACTGATCAATTTGCTCCTTACCAGCTGTTCTTCAATGTCATGGAAAATCTCCACCCATTATGGAAAGGACTGCAGAATCTGACATATTGTGAAAATTGAGTTTACCAGTTACTTTATATTTTTCTCTAGTGCTGCTGATAATTGTGATGTTTCTCCTAGGACTAGAGTCACACTGTTTTTATTACCCCGTAAGCTCACTGTACTGCTTGGTCAGTCCTCACTTGCTTTTTAGCAGCATTTCTGCTATGGAAAAGCTCAAACCTGACATATACAAGGAAAGCAACACATTTCAAAGCAAGCAGAAGGCTTGTCTGTCCCTCACAGGGACACATACAGACCTTGTCTGCACTCACAAATATAGAACTGTATTTCACTTGAAATTTGCAGCCTCCTTTCTGTCGCTCAGAAGAAAGATCCTCACAGTACATTCTGTTGAAGGATAAACTGGTCTGCAGCATCCCTTCTTATTCCCCACTGAATAGACTAACACCAGCTCTAGACAGAGGTAAAGTAGGCACTTCCCTAAGGTAGAATAGCAGTAATGCTTCTGATGTACATTTGCCTGTAGCTGAACTGCAAAAAGCTAGATGTTGCTTTTCACAACTGAAAGCTCCAGGAGTGTAAGGAGAAGTATTACTGATATAGCAGACCCAGCTCCTCCTGCAAAATCACCAGCTGCTACCCTCTCCTGCCCCAACCATAGTCTTTGGCATAGCAAAATTCAGTTCTGCATACACTGCTGAGACAGTTCTGGGGTCTGGTGCTCTGGGACGTATACTAACCTGGGAAGAATTCTGACCATGCATCTGATGCATGTCTTGATGCAAAGACAACCCAGGAATAAGAGAGGAAATTCAGCTTCAGTACTGGGAATGTCTGCTTTAAGAAAACAAAACAAAACAAAACAGTAACACCTAGAGGGGGTGGGGAAAAGCAAACAAACAAACAAATAAAACTAGTAAAGTTACTGCTATATCTCTTTCACCTTGCCTCAGTCACCAATTTTCTGCCTTCTCTGCAATTCAGAAAAGCAGTGCTCCCTGTCCAGCCTAAGAGCAACAGCCAGTTGGGCAACTGCCTGGTTGGCTGTAGCATCCAAAGACACCAGAGTTTGCTGAGAAACAGGACTCAAAAGGTTTTCAAAATCTGGTTTTTTTCAAATCTGGCCCTGCATCTTAATTCTTCATGTGTGAGACAGAGACAATACTTAACCACCTCACACATAAGCGAGGAGGTTAAATGAATTGTGTTTACATAGCTCCCTGGAGTGAAAGGTGAGAGACTGCATACAAATAAAAATATTACATAGTATTTGTTATTATTTCTACACTGTATGAATTCCTTTCATGCATATTTCAGAAACAATCCCTTGAAGGACACCAGATAACAAAAGATATGACACCTTATCCTGTCTCAGTTTCTAGATTCTGTTTCATGTTGCTACAAAGGTTTTTTCCATCCTTGTTAGTGAAATTTTTTTTTTTCTGTTTGGAGATTAGCATTAAGGAAGATGAAGCATTCGGCCATGACTGCTGCTTATTTCTCTTTTGCTGCAATCCTTATTTTTCCCTTGCAGTACAGAAACGGGTCACATTTTAACACATGCAGTAAAAAGCAAGCAAAGGCAGACATGCTCTCTACAGAAAAAGACCACTCATCAGGAATGACAGATGCAGATGGGGAATAGCCAACAGGCTAAAAATTCCTTCAATTAAACACTGAGCAGCAGCCCTCATCCCTTTTTCACTCTCACACATCAGGTACTGGACTGCTTTTAGTCCCCATATCTAGGATCTCACCATGTAGGCACCAGCAGGGACAAACTCTTTCCCCAGCCCCAGATCCTCAGCATATTTACAAACCAATTCTCATTTTTCCATGCAGAGAAAAAAAGAACAACTTATAAAAGGGATATGACAGACCACAGGGACTCTGATTTACCTTGCAGCAGCACTGCCTAGTACCCATTTCTTGGGCAGCTAATCCCTCAGAGTCAATTGCCCTGTATTCAACAGACACCTGCAGAGCACATCCAGTTTAAGAACTACTCCAACACACCTTCTGTCTTAACGGAAGTGGATTGCCTTTTAACTCACAGTTCAAATTGTTCAGGACTGTCTGGCCTGACTGATATCCAGTTCTGTGCACATCAAACCCTGGTGTGCAAATTTGTCTGGATGACCACTAAAGACAGAATTTGGGTGTCATCAATGGAAGACAGGTCTGATTTATAGCAATGAAATACTCATTCTTCTCGAGAAGGAGACATCTTAGGTTAGATGATCTGATGCTGTCCACCGCTGATGTGGTTATCAGCTGGGATTTTGGCACAGAGCAGAGCATTTGCTAATCCAAACCTTACACAGTCACAGGCAGCGGAAATAGCTCCTGCCCTGAGGTTGGACAGGACATCAGAGAGATGAACACAGATCGTGAAGCAGTCCTTTTCCAGTACCCATCCATGTGCAGCTTAGGAGTTAAAAATTCTCAGATATCACTGTTGCAGTCCTAAGGGACATGTAGCTAAACATTGTCTTGACTGCAGTAAAAAGACTCTAGGTTAGGCAGCTGGCATTCCTATATACAAGCAACAAGACATAAATGATTAAAGCAAGCTTTGACAAGTGGGGACAGACTTCTTTCTGTGCACTGCCTTCAGTTTATCAGAGCTTCCTTTTCCTAGTCCTTCAAGTCTTCTACTCCTCTAGTCTCATCAACATTACTCCCCACGTGGGAGCAACACATCCATCAATTTAAATTATTTTGAAAAAAACTGCCTTGTCCCAACACTAAACACAACACCTCCCAGAATTCTACTAATATCTGTATCACTGAAGAGAATTTTTCATCTTTCATTTTTCATGAAAAATGGGAATTTTTCATTCCCCTGGGAACACCCCTCCAAAACCTGTTGTAAACATTTCATTAAACCCTATTAAACAGCCTAAAGAAATCCCACATCAGGATTTTTTTCTGAACCACAAATTTATATAGCTTGTATAAGCATTCAGTGGAGCTTTATAGATACTAGAACTCTTAACCTCTGGTGCTCATGATGAACCATCTCCACAGGTTCAGTCAATTCCATGGAAGCTCTTTGTGCTATCAATACCACCCTGATTAAGTGTATGTGTGTGTACACATGTGTTCACATATACCCTTGAAGATCTGGCAGCCTCTGTGTGTGTGCACATGTATTGGGGCTGGGGTTGCCTCAGCTAGCAAACAGCCCAGGCTCCTGGGGTCTATGCTTGTGATACAAGGCAGAGCACCCATGCCATGCCCTTGTTCCTGGACCCAGTCTGCTAAGGGACAAGAAGCAGTGATGACACAGGTCAAAATCATACACTTTTAACTTAAAAGTTGAGACACTACTTGGGTATGACATGAAATTTTGGAAATCCTGTTGTGGTCTTTTCAGTTTATGGTTTGGTTTCTTTTAACGGGTTTCAATGCCTTTCAGAGAAAGCTACAGAGTTTTCAGAATAAATAAGGTCTAGTACAAAAAAAACCAAACAATGAATTAAAAAAGATCCCCTCTGAACTTGCAGATAGCTCATGGGTGAAACATATGCTAGTGCTGTCTCAGGAGCAGCCTTACTCATTAATTTTTAGACTGTGTAAAAAAACTGAGACATGAAGGAATTTCTAGTGTTTAGAAATATCCCAATTCTTTTGCCAAAACAAATACAAAAAGGATGGTAAAAAATGTCTAGCATATGTAATAAGCCTTAACTTTGACAAGATCCATTATTTGACAAGGAAATCCCAACAAGATTAGCATGACATATATCAGATCTTTGTTAAGAAGAGTAATGAAGATGTTTTGTTTACATCAGAACTGGCATTGGAATTAGGGTATGAACTGGACTGTTTCCAGAATGTGAGGGAACACACTGCTCTAGCGGTTGCTTCATCTCACCAGACATGACTTGGTTCTGTGAATCAGAAGTCAGAATCCAAAGTTCAGGCAGCTTCCAATCAATAAATTGTTGAAGCAGACTAATAAAATAGTTGGTATTCCTGGATTTATGGTGAGAGTTATGCAGTATTACGAGCAATATTAAAATACTGACAGACATTACTTTCTTCATTTGGTTACCTTACCAGTAAAAGATATCTGCTGAAAAGAATTTCTTCATGGCCTACTGTATATAAATGCAAACCAAATATAGGAACAAAGTAAAAGACAAACCTAAAAAAAAGCACATTCAATACTGTATCATATTAAATCATTAGCAATATAACCAATAATACTAGAGATGTATGTATATGTGATATATATATGTACATATATATTTTACATAGTTAACAGAATCATTAGCCAAATGACACAGCAATCTGTTTGTATTTGAGCATTAGAAGAAGTGATATGATATCCAGAAATTATAGGATTTCAGTGACTTTCTTTGACTGTAATTCCCAAAGGGTCCTAGTCTACAGACGAAGACACTGACTCCTCTCCAACCATTGAACCCCTCTGAAACACACCAAAAGCATGTTCTGAGCACAGTTGTTCTTCTCTAAGAGCTTTTTTCTTCTGTCTTTACACCACATCAAGCCAAAACCCTTGGTTTTCACCACTGAGGACTTTTTACCTAGTCTCTTGCAGTTTCCTTAAAACCATTAAACCTTAAGCCTGTTTCTTCTATCCTACCATTTATTGTAAACATTTTGGACAACAGTCTCCTAGAAGCTATTCTGTTTATCTGGATTGAATAAATCATAGAATTATAGAATAAATCCAATTCAAAGTCACCTCCAGAGATAATTTAATTCTATTACATTGCTCAGGGCCTTGTCCAGCTTCGTTTTTGAAATTATCATCATGTGCTCTGGCCCCGTAACTAACTCACTGTCCTTTCATTGAGCTTGCTCAATTTTCTCAGTGTCTTCCTCACACTGTGGGGCCCAAAACTGGACACAGCACTCCAGACACAGTTTTGCAAATACTGAGATAAAAAAAAATACTCAGATCCCTTAATCTGGTGATTGTGCTGCATACAATCTGATCCTGTTTTGTCACATCCTCTCTCTCTGGTCTCTCCCGATTCTTTGGTACAATCTCTTCAGACTTCATGTTTTTCAGGAAAGGCTTTTTTTATTGTAATCATACAATAAAAGGTATATAGATAAGAATCCTATATGACCTGGGCCTCAAATACAGGAAATTAGAAAAAATGAGCTGACTGACCCTGAAGTTAATGAAGGCAGATTAAATTAATGCAGAAGTGTGGATATATTTCCACTGTGGACTAGAGATCACCCTTCTATGATCAGGGTGGAGTAGGGATTGTTATTATTTCTTACCTTCTACTTGAAGAAACTGGAAACAAAAAACCCCAAACAACCAGAAAGCAGAGGAGAATAAGTCTAAATCCATTCAGTATACTTTCAGGCCTCTCAAGAGGCATCCTGTGCCTGAAGAAATGAAATTTTCCTTCTGAACTTCGAAGTACCTCTTGCCCTTACATGGCACTCGGAGTGCCATGCAGACTTGATTGATCCATAAACAAACACACCGAGGGAACGAGTAGAAAAGCAAAGTGAATATAGGAACTGAAATACGTCCCGAGACATTTGCCTTAGTCTCCTTCTGTTACTACTATACTCATCATGCAATAATTTTCCTAAAAGAGACATAAGAGCTAGACAGATATGATCCCCACGTATGAAAGCAATTATGAGCAGAATTTAGTATAGTCTGACCACCAATATAATTTATTGTGTTACTGGTAACATTTATTATGTCAGCTAAAGTCTAATTCTGTTTGGGTTCTTTGTTTTCACAGGGATCTCAACCCTTTCTTCTTTTCAATCTGTGATTTGAAGGCTTCAGCCTTTGACTATTCATCATGCTACAGTTGACTAGTATTGGAAATAAAAATTCCTTTACTCTTCTGCATGTCACTTTTCTTTCTCTTATGGGAATTTAGTTCACCTCTCTCAGCAAAGCAAGGATGTAAATAAAGGGAGAGGAAAAAGGAAAAATAGAAACCAAGCTGTCAGTGAAGGCTTGTTGCCATCTAGCAACATATAGCCACTCTACAACCTCTTGAAAAATTAGATATTTTACCCATATTTTAGTATTTACATATAGTAACGGGAACAGAGATCCAGTGATGGTGTCAGGTAACCACAGACTTGAACAACAAAGGAAAATGAGCTGTGTACACTGGTTTGGACGTGACTGTGTCACTGGCTTAGGTGCACAAGTAACCATCTTGGCTCTGATGTAACTGCTTGTATGAGAAAAGAAAGAAAGATGGGTCTCAGGAACACAGAGTAGGTGACTCTCCAGGTACTTCCCAAGGTTTATTTTTACTACTGTTATTAATTTCCCAAGTGGTATTGACACTTAGAAAAAGATCACAGACAGTTTTAATTTGCTAAAATAACTATATTCATCTTCTATTTATTTATTCACCTTCCTTAGACAGTACTAAAATAGTTGAGAAATTAGTACACTAATTTATTCCTTGTTCTGTAATCTTATTTGTTTCGGTCAGGGTGTTTATTTATCTTTCTCACTAAGAAGCATTTCTAGGTCTCATGGCTGTCCAAATGGAAGCAAGATGCTTCTAGGAACTTACAGAACTGTGGGGCAAACTGCCTGTTAGCCCACTTTTGTTAAAATAAGATCAGTTTTTTAAAAGCTAAGAGATCACTAAAAATAACATAACCCACAAGTTGCTTTACTCCAAATAAGATGTAGCCTCATACATTCATAGACAGCACATGGACACAGGAACCCTTGCCCAACCTTCTTGTCTGTAATGACTGTTTACAGCCAGGACTAGAGATATAAAGCTTTTATTGTAAGTTTTCACAGTGAGCAGAGAAATTGACTGGGGCTAATTGCCCAAGTACAAGTCCAGGAGATAGGTAAAGTGTAATTTCATGATCATTTAAAAACATGGCACAATTGTTTTCTTCTCATTTGTTATGGTGTTCTAGAGGGAAGGTAATTCCTTAGCCAAATATTTTGCAAGGGTAAGTTCACAGCATGCAACTATCACAGAATCACAGAATTATTGAGTCTGGAAAAGACCTCTGAGATCATCAAGTCCAGCCTATGACCTAACACCACGACA